>WBMW01002477.1:542060-585149 GCA_013396635.1 Penelope pileata | reverse complement strand
CAGGCGGCCGGGCTGTCCCCTCTCCTTTGCCCGCTCCGCGCGGCCTTTCTCCAGCAGCCCCCTTCCTTCCCTCATCACCCCCCCAGTGCCGGAGTGGTTGGGGCTCAGTGACCGTTGGGCGCCGTGGCGGGGGTGGGGGCGCCTCGCATTTTCTCGGGGCGCGGCGAGGGTGTGGGGGGACAGCGGTGGTTACTCACGCTGAGGGGGGGCGGCGGCGGGAAGGGGGGGGGCTGCCCCCGGCGATTGGGTGCGTGNCAGCTGATTGGCTGCGTGCCTCGCGCCCCCGTTTCCCATTGGCCTAGCGAGGGGAGGGGGCATTGCGCCCCCCTCTTCGGATTGGCTGCGGTGGGACGAGAGGGTATATAAGGGACAGGCGGGGGGGGGCACCTGCAGTTTTCCCTGAGGGAGCGGTGCTAGTCGTGGTGCCTGTGTGGGGATGATACCTGGGGGGTCTCCAGCTGAGCCCCCAAGGGAGCTGCTCTCATTGGGGAGGCGTGGGGTTGCCCACTGCCATGTTGAGGCATCAGGGTGGGCTCATCCGTGGGCAGCGCAGGACCAGGCCCATGGCGGTGGCCTTCTGCTGCGTTCGGTGCTCTGGGCCTTCACGGGCCTGGAGGGAAGAACACAGCCCACGTGTGAGCAGCAGGAGCTTGTGTGTGTGGAATCAGTGACATTTGCCACCATTGTGCTAGTGCTGGTCTTTGTACCGGTGGCTGTCCCAGCCAAATAAACCTGTTCTTGTGGGCTGTGGTATGTTGTAGCATGTGACTGCTTTATGTTTTTATTGGACCTCGTGCTGTCGAGGTTTGTGTTGTTGAATTGCTGTGCCTGCTCCTGTGCTGCTGTTGTACTGAAACTTGCTAAATTGTCAGATTAGGATGGAAAAAGGAGATCCTGGTTCTCTGCCTTGCAGCTCCAGTGGGACAGCTCACCCCATGGAGGAGCTTCGGGCTGTGTGGAGCACCCTGTCATTGAGCTGCTCATTGCAGGTCCTTGGGAGGAGTCTCCCCAAAGTTTAAAACCCAAGTTTATGTTCTGACCTTCCTAGTGCAAGGAATGGAATGGGTGCTCGGTATTTGCACTGCACTTCTTGGTGTCTGCACACTGACGTTTCTGGGGTGTGAATGATGTGTCCGTGGCTTTACGGGCTGTTAAAGAACCCAGCTCAAGGCTGGACATCCCCAGGAGGTGCATATCAGTGTTTCTATTTCAGGATTTAATGGGAATAGAGATGATACGAAGCTCTTTCTTCCGTTGCTTTTTTCAAGGATTGAATTTTCTTTCTGTTTGTTAAGTCAGAAGATGGACTGCTTGTGAATCAACTGATTTTACAAGAGGGTTATTTGAGTCTTTTGTTGTGGTAAAGTCATTGATAGTCTCAAGCCTTCTAACACCTTCATTTTCAGGAAAAGAAGCCAGGAGGTGTATTTCTCAAGTCAATCCTAAAATGAAGAACTTGTCTTCTGAAATGTGATGCTTTCTGGCACTTTGCTACCTGCTTTCTTCTCTCCTGTGTTAGGTTTGAGGTGGGACAGCTTTATTACCTTGGCTGTAGGATGAGGCATTGATGCAGTTGTTGTTATCTGATGGAATAACTGACTGCTTCTCTTAAAGAGAAATTGGTGCAAGGAGCTTGCTGCCACCTGGCACCTTTACTATGAGCCTGCAAAGCAAATCCTCAGCTGAGCTCTCTTCTGGCAACTTGCTCTGTACTTAGCAGCCACTTTTGAGTGTTTCTGACCACCTGCAGCTGCTGTGTAAACACAATTTTAATTGATTTATAAGTGTAGCTAATTATGGAGGCTGCTTTAATATTGTGAATTTTGTTTTGACTTAAACAGTCGTTTTTGCAACGGGCAAGTTTTTGCCTTTTTTTTTTAAGCTGCAGAAAAGAGGCAGTTTTCTAAGAGCTCCAAGTGCAGCAGTGATTTAACACATAGAGGTGGGAGAGGGAGGGGAGAAGCAGCACAGTGGTTTCTGCAGAAGGGGAGCAAATCCCAGCTGTAGCTGGAGGTGGCTTTGGGAGGAGATGTCTGAGCTGAGAGAGGAGTAGGAGACAGAAGGAAGCTGGAGTGAAAGTGAGCACTGTGGTGGGGGTAGGGTTTTGTTTCCTTTTAGTAAATCCTGAGAGTGTCTCTTTGAAAGTCACATTTGCAACAGTGTTGGACGCATTTTGATACAAACCTTTTATTTTCCTTTTTTTTTTGTTATTCTCAAGTACTGCCTTCCCTGTTCTGTTCCTTGATCATACTTCTCTCTCTATCATTTATAAACCAAATCAATTAAGTAAATGAGGTCACTGCCTCCAGCCTGAGAACTGTGGTTTATCATAGTAACAGGTAATGATATCATAGGGGCTTCAGAATATGAAATACTTGAAAGGAGACCGTGACATGAAAAGTGCAGTAACACGTTCAGGAAGCTGAGGATGGGAGGAAGTAATCAGTTACTGCAGTGAATGTGCAGTAGTTGAGCAAATGGAAAGTGAGGTGACTTAAGAAAAGCATGTGTAGAAGCATAAATTTAATAAACTTCTCTCTTTGCCTGCTCAGAAGACGAAGGACAGACGCTGAGAAGCACCTGGTTGTACAAGAACTGCACAGAAGTGTCCTCCAGAGAGGGAGCTGCCTCTCCAAGCAGGTCTCTAGCCCAGGCCGTTCAGTCCCCCCAGAGATGTTAACCTCTCCTGGGGTTCACCTGCAGTGTTTGGTTATCTCCTGTGTTTTGTGGGACAGACTTACAGCTACTTCTGTGACACTTAGAGAGAGAAGCTGCCCCGTGATGTCATGCTGTTGTTTTTGGAGCTTGGACAAGGCCCTTTATGACAGGGGTTGCGTGGCACGTTAGGCACAGGAGCAGAGGAGTGGCATGGAGATCTAAGAGCTCTTCCAGCTCATGGCTGCTTTGATGGATGTGGTGTGAGGATGTAGATGGATCGACTCATTATGCACAATTTGAGTAAAGAGTGAGTTTGTGTTTGGCTGAGTTGTTCTATTTATTACAGGTCTAAATAAATTGAAGCCATTTCTCCTTTTGTGGAAATAAATAATCTCTGCTGTCCCAGCCCTGTGTGTGATTTCCATTTCTAACTCACCAGTAAAACATAAATATTGTGGCCATATATTACCTGATTATTAACATGCAGACAAAAATGCACAAGAGCCAGGGTTCCTTGAAGCAAGATGTGCTTGTGATGAATGAGGATGCAGAGGAAGAGACGGCAGTCGTGACTCAGTAGTCAATGAGGATGGAAACCCAGCGTCCTGCTGCAATGAAAGCGTCTTCTTGCCAAGGGATCTCAGGAAATGCACCAACTCTGCCTTCTAGGCAAGCTGGGATAATTAACTTAAGTGTGGGATATAGCTTTTGCAGACACATGTGATGTTCCTTTTGAGCATCATAAATCACTTCCATATTAAAAGCTGGAGGAAGACCCATGGTCATAAAACCCCTTTTGTAACAATCTTGCTGTCCTTGCATATGGTTAACAGTGAAAAAAGAGTGGGCAATGAGCTCAGTACTTACAGAATTAAGCTAATAGCCACTGCTGGGAGTGCTGCAGGGAACCCCGGTCTGTATGCAAGCCTCTTCTACACCAGGGAGTAAATCGCATTAGCTTTTTTATGCTCCATTATTGTAAAGTGGCTCCTCATTTGAGGCACTGCAGTGGCTTTATGGCTCCCTGAGAAGGGAAGCAGACTTTGCCCAGCTTTAATGTTCCCCCATCCTTGTCAGCTGGGAGAAGGGACAAGAATGAATGTTTGGCAGCCGCTGGCTCGGGTGCTTTCTCAGCAGAATGTTCTTAATGGAGCTTGGAGAGCTTGCTGCAGATGAAGTCCCCCAGAGTTTTTATCTGTGCACCTCCATGTATGGCCCAGTGGCTGAGAGAGAGGTATGACAGCAGGTATGCAAAGCAGATGTGGGTGCTGTTGAGATCTTTTTCGGTGCATTCCAGAGCTGAGCTTTTGTCTGAAGCACTGTGTGATTTCAGTATTTTCACTTTCTGTCAAAAATCCTTGCATGCCAAATCAAAAGAACAGCCACTTGGCTGAGGTCTGCTCTCAAAGCACCGCTTGCTGGTGGGGCCAGGGGGCACCTGCAGGGTGGTGTGGCACAGGTGCTGTGATGCTGCACTGAGGAAGAAGTGCTTTCATCAGTGCTCCCCTGGGGAGGTGGGTGCTTGCTGCTGGGGACAGCAGGGCTAATGAGGGCCTTGGAGCTGCGTGGTGGATGGGGTGCTTTACCCCTGAGCAGGGTTTTCTCATTGTCCAGAGCTGAACGCAGCAAAAGGAAAAGCTGCTGATTTAATGATGCAGCTTCAGAGAAAGCCCCATGATACGGAGCAGGAGAGAGGGTTAGAGTGTGTTGTGGAGGTCAAAAGGGGCTTTTAAGTGAGACTTCCACGAAGATGAAGAACTGTTCAAATGGAGGCACAAAGATGCTTTCCGTGCAGAGGAGAGGTGTCACCAGTAACGAGATTTCTGGATTGGATGAGCCCAAGATGAAGGCCATAGGTCTTTGACAGCTGCAGGTCCCCAGAGGGCACTAACAAGAGGAAGGGAAATGTAAACTGCGCCCTGAAATGAGCCTGTTTCATCTGAGGAGGCTGCTGGTTCACCTGAGCTCACGTGGTGAGGCGGGCAGCTGGGTGCCGTGGTGCACAGAGACAGGGGAGGGTGCTCTTCTGCCCTGCGTGTCTGCTGGCAGTGCTCCAGCTGGGACACTTCGCAGTTGTGCCAGGGTCCTGCACTGCTGAGCTTGGCCAAGCAGCACGCACATGGTGTGTCCTGCTGCTGGGTGGGTTTCTGCCTGCAAGAAATGTGGGTGCAGTGCAGGGGAGCCCAAGGGCTGCACCCATGGGTGCCATCTCTGAGCATCCAGCAAGCAGAACGCGGGATGAGCGTCTTTTCCCTCGGGGTACAGTCTTGGTGCTGGGATGCACACCAGAGCCTGGATGTGTGAGCTAACATTAGGGGTGAGTTTGGATGTTGTTTTAAAGCAGTGGGGTTGTGCAGGCTCTATCTTGCCGTGTTCACACTGCGTCCTGTCGCTGCCTTCCAGCTCTGTGCTGGCGTGGCTGGCACTGGGCTGCATCTCCACCCAGTGCTGCTCAGCTCACCTGGGCTGGGTGAGGCACTCTTGCTGTCCTGGGGAGGAAAATGCTGTCCTGAGCTGCTGTAAATGGTAATAAATGATTTCCTTCAAATGCATCTCCCAAGCTGCTCTTGCTAACAGTGTTAACACAGGCACCGCATGGCCCAACGTACTCCTTGTGACTCCTCTGTGGCAAACTTGATAAAAATAAAGATAAAATACGGTGGCTGTATGTGCTGAGCTGGGCATCTGTTGCTTCCCTGTGCTGTTTGACATCTCTGCTGAGAGAACTCCACGGGGAAATGGTTAAAATCTGGAGGCAGCGTGGCTGTCAGTGTCACAGCTGTAATGGGCTTTGATGGGGGATATGGAGAAGTGAAGGTCGTGCAGGGTTAACTGGGGAGAGGCCGATGGAGAAGGAGAAGGGAGCAGTGTTACTCGATCTCCTGCCGTCAGTGCGGGAGCACTCACTCGGGTGCTTGTTGTTCCCATCAGTTTCACTGTCTGTGGCTTTGGGCTGGATCTGCCTGTGGTGATGGTGACAGCACTAAGAATTCAGAGACCAGGCCTTCTGGAGGAAGGCGTGCCGTGGGGGTGGGTCCTGGGCCCTGTTTTGCAGTACAGAAGCCCAACAAACCCTGCAGCCCCTCACGCTGTCTGGTTGTCACTGCTGTGCAGCTGGGCCGAGCAGTGCTTGTTTGCTTCCCCTGAAGAACAGCCATCTGTAGTGGTACCATCTACAGAGACATAGCACTGAGCCTCTCACCTGGCTCTGCCTTGCCTTTTTGTCTAAGACTTGAGATGTTAGCCTTCAGAACTAGGATAAAACCTGAAATTCCTGTATTCTGCTTTCTTTTCCAACTTCTTACCGTTGTTTTATAGATTGGAATCTTCGTGTCCAGCTTTGTCTCTCGAGGACCTCTCTGAAACCCCGACTCTCCTTCCCCTTGCGTGGGTTCTTTGTGCCTAAATGAGGCTGCAGGAGGGAGTCAGCATCTGCCCCCAGGCCTCCATGGCTGCTGTGGGGGAAGCCAGCCAGAGCTGCTGCCAGTGGGCCACGTGGAATTGGCTGTGTGGAGCTGCCCATAGCCATACCTTGCTCGTAATTTAATCACTGGTTGATGGAACTGCATCCTTGCTAACAAGATAATGATATTAATATTGTTTTAAAAACCAAAATAACAACAAACCTTGAAACCTCTGCCGTTTACTTTTATTGTTCTGAGCAGTTAAGCATTGGTTAATTGATGAAACTACTGGCCGCTGTTAGTGCAATTACCCAAATTGGCTCTTGTTAGCTAATGACAGTCAAGAAAGAGGAGCTGTTTGGGATGAACAAAGCCAAACAAAATGGGCAGGGTGGGCACTTCATGCAGAGCTGTTGCTCAGGCTGTTATTGCCATCCATGCAGCCGTGTTTCCTCGGGCAGCTCTGTGCTCTCCAGGTCTGAACCTGCTGGAAGGAGCCATGGGTTCAGCGAGAGCAGCAGGATTAGATAGGAGGAAATCCCTGGATTAATCCTTAACAGCACGCCGAGTAGCTTTGAGATGAGAGGCACTGTGTAGGGGTGGATAATATTTCCTAATATACCAGAGCTTCTATGAGCTATAATAGATACATTCTGTTTGTTTGGAAATGACCCCGCTTTTAGCACGTGGACACCAAGGCTGGGTGTTCTGTCCCAATCGCTGTTGCTGTTCATTTTTCCATACCAATGAGATCCCCTAGCTAAAGCAGGTACATGCATTTCTTTTTCTTTCTGTCTTCGGTGCTTTTTCTGGACGCCTTGCAATGAGCCATACGAATGGCGATAACATTTCTGTTCGTTTATCCCAGCGCCTAATGTTGTGTGAGCCTAATAACTCACCCAGCCTGTCGGGTGAGACAGCAAATGGTGGGCTCTAGCAGTGCCCAGAAATAGCTCTCCCAGAGTTGTACATGTGGAAGTGGTGCCATATTTATTTATTTTTCCCCCACCTTTCAGTTCAGTGACGTTCCCGTGCTGTTGATGTGCGTGTCCTGGCCCAGGGCAGTGCTGAGCTCTGCGGAGCTCCTCTGTCCGTGGTGAGATCAGCAGAAGGCAGAAAGTGACTGCTGCTTTTTCCCTTATCTTTTTTTAGCTTGTCAGTGACAAGCCAACTGCTAGCATTTCTGGGAATAAATTATAGCTAAAATAATTTGCATTTAAAATGCAAATGAATGAAAGCGTCAGCAAGGAGCCTTCTGCTGTCTTCCTGGTGCCCAGACAGGGACCTGGCATTGGATCAGCCCAGTGAGCACTGGGTATAAAATAAAGTTAATTGGAGTAGCTGAGAAATGGAGCGGGCTCAGCCTCGTGCTAATTCCTGGGCTGTGATTTAGTGTGACATTAGAGACGAAGAAGTGGGAAGGTGCTGAACCACCGACCAAGCCAATCACCGGAGCCGTAAATTACCCTTCGGAGATTCCCAGCGGCAGATTGAGAGGCCCCAATAAAATTGCAAGAGGTGAATAAAACCTGGCTTGAAAGCAATTTGTCAGGTTCTTTGGGCTTACATCAATTAGAGTTTAAGTTTCATTGTTCTTTTTCTAAAAGTTGTCTCTGTGACACTGCCTGAATGCCAGCTGGGACCGCGCTTCCCTGCGAGGTGTGGGCTGGCTGTGCGTGTGAAGCCAGCTGCTGCTTGAGCAAAGCCTCTTTCAGCTGCACTGGGAAACTAGCAGTGCATCTCTGCACGTATTGTTTCCCTGTTAGAAACTTAAGGTCCACGTTCTGCATCGCTTATTGATTGCTGGGTCTGTAGGTGCCAGGAGGGCCATGTGCAGAATGTTCCGCAGGCTGCTCGTGGCTGAGGAGGGAAGGGCAGGAGGGATTCAGTACCCTTCAGTGCAATGGTTGACTGCTTTCCAGGTCCTATTAAGGAGGAAATTATTATGCAGCATGCTTGAGAATGGAAGATGAGAATGCACGTGTTCGTAAAGCCCAGGCTGCTTTGCTTGGCAGCGTGTTCCTGTAGTGCTGATGACACCTAGCTCCCTCCCATCACAACTAAACCGGAGTGGTACACGCTTGTTCTCATATCTCCATCTCCTTGCTTTCTAGCCATGTTACTGAAGATCACCTTGTCTTCTGGAAGTAGAAACACAGCGAAGAGATGAATCTCTTCAGCCAGACATTCCTCCAGTAGATACTTCCCATCATGGAGCACCACGGCGGGGAGGAGATGGACTCCAAAGAAGAAGGCCCTCAGGTGTGGCCCGACTCTGCTGAGCAGGAGCAGAATGCTGCTCAGGTGACTTGTGCCTTGCTTTCTGCTTCCCCTGAGCTAGGCTCAGTGTAGTGGCTTAGCAAGCAGATGCTTTTTTTAATGGTCTGGAAACTTGGTTTGTATTTGTGAAGAAATAGAAACATGTTTGTGATGATTCCAGGTTCAGGCTTCAGGAAGTGAGCTGTGCAAATGTCTGAGTGAGTGCTCAGTCATTCGAAATGTGCTAAATGAAACCAACCAGCAGCCATATGTGTTTCAGTGTCCAAAAATAAATAATATATATAGTCCTGTGGGAAAGTGAAAGGATGTTCAGATGAATGAATACTCACAAAATGTGGTCTGTGGCAGCCCATTCTGTTGGCATCTGCTCAATCAGCTGAAACTGGGGGTGGACCTCTAGGAAAGTAATATGAGTAATTTTTTCCAGTTAGACATCTGGGTAGTGGGGAAGGGAGAAATGTTAATTGTCAATGACTGATGCAGTCAGATTCTGATGTATGCAGCTAGCCCTCTGCCTCGGAGACAATGCAGCTGAGAGTTTCTAGAAGACTAATTTGATTTATTCTTTTGAGTATGTTATGAAGAGGGTGCTGCATGTCATTTGAGCCACAGGCCAAGGAATCCTGGCTTTCCTGGTAATTTCCAGCTTTGAAATTTGCAAAGAAGAGCAGCTCTTACTAACCTGTGTTCTCTGAGATGGGGTAACTGTGCTGCTGTTTGCAGATGGCAGTTAAAAGGTTTGATTAGTGTTTGCAGAGCGCTCTCCAAATGTGAAACGCTGTGTGCATTTTTACTGTAGTGTTTGCATAAGGATTGATTGTAGGGAATCAGTGCTTAGCATCCCCTGGGGAGTTCCAGGTGTCTTCTGGAACAGAAGCTAAAAGGTGAAACAAAGTAAATACAGTATGCAAATAGAGCCTTATTGTATGTGGAAACATACTGTGGTGGTGGTGAATGCTAGAGCTGAGTTTCCTGCTAACTGTCCTATTTTTCTCATGCTCTGAAAATGGTTTTTGGTGTTTAAAATGTGTCAAAAGGATGTTCTGGTTACCACTGGAATTAGATATTCCAGCTTGTTTAAGGTAGGCCGCTGATCACCATTTATGATCACGATGCTCAGTCAAAATAAATGTATTTGAATTTGAACTGCCCTGGAGATAACTTGTTCGTGTAGCCCTTGGGGTCACTGCTTCATGTTTTCAGTTATGTTCCTCTGTGGAAACAGTTGAATTATCTACTGATACTCACGTGCATGCTGCAAAGAAGCCATCACACACATGCTGGTGCTGCCTCATGATAGGTGCAATCCTATTCCTTGAAGCAGTAATCAAAGGTAATAGATTCTGCTAGCCTTTATCAAACAGAAAAATTCCTTCCAGCTACAGAACTGGCTGAATGAAGTAATTATCATAAATCCAGAAAGCAAGGTGGAAAATAAAGGGAAAAAATGAGCCAATAAATCTGTTAACACCAGTTCCAATTTGAACTTCTTATGAATTTTCAAAGGATGCTCCAAGAACTGAGTATTACAGGGCATCCCTTGTACCAGTTAGGTCTTGAGTTGATACGCAGAGTAAAACCAGAGAACGATGGTAGTTCTTACATCCAGATTCCTGTGTTGCTAGCATAATTTAGATGAGATCATAAATATATATTACACTGTGAGGTTTTTATTGTTTTCCAGACAATTGGTTCAGTATGTGGGGCATCTGCTTCCCAGGGCACCTCTGCCACTGATGCATTTTGTGTTTCCACAGGCGTGTGCCTGCAGCAGTTTGAGCACAGGGTCTGTTTCTCTTCCAGGTGCACTTTGTCCCCGAGGGAGGGACGGTGGCACAGATCGTGTACAGCGAGGAGCAGGACCGGCCCTCGCAGCAGGTGGTCTACACGGCGGATGGCACCTCGTACACCTCCGTGGACACCTCGGAGCACACGCTGGTTTACATCCATCCCGTGGAAGCTGCGCAGGCACGTGTGGTTCTGAGCCCACCCCGTTATGGCATCTAGGAAATGAAGCGGTCTCTTGCTTGAGATGAAAGCCAGCTGCCAGCGAGTGGTACGGCTGGAAAAGAGCAGGCAGATACTCCTCACGCTTTTATCTGCCCGCTGCTGAGCAGGGACTTCCTGCTGTTCGCTTCAGTCTGATGTGCAAATGTGGTAATCAAAGGCTGCTGAGGCTATGAATTATGAAACGCTTGTTATTTCACTAAAGGTGGACAGGATGGTAATTAAATCAAAAGTGTTTTTGAAAGCACTAATAATCTCTCCAGAAATTCTGCCTCTGCCTGTATTCGGTAGAAAGCTGAGGGATCTGTGTGTCTTCTGGAAGAGTCCTCGTTTTGCACAGTGCAGTTTTAATAATTGATTGTAACAGTAACAGCCTTGCCTTTTTGCAGAGGATCTCAGCATATTAAATCTAATTTGGTAGTCTCTCTCTGCAGAGGTTGTTGATTGCTTAGGCCTAGGTTCTTTTTCTTCATAATTACATTAAATATCAAAGAGCTTTTTTTCCTCTGACAGCATGTATTTATACAGAGTCAATACAGCACACATCTGTATCTGTGTGGATAGATTTAAAAGAACAAAACACAAATAGACATGCTGCATCAAGAATGCTTTCTATTCTTTGACAGAATAGACCAATAATGCTGCAAAGCACTTGACAGCTGCAGCCACACTGGCAGAGCCTTTTGTGGCACGGTCTGTCCCTTGTGCAGTTCTCAGCTTATCCACACAGTTCTGGAGGGGATAAGGTATTGGGACGATATCTCCCAGGAAGTTACTGACCAAGTGGTTCCAGAACTCCTTGAATATTATGATTTGGTCTAAATTAAAAAATGGACTGCATGAAATCATCAAAAAGCACCAAGGGAATTCTCATCATATCGTGCTTTATTTTGCTGGAGCCAGACTGCTTCGTGCTCTGGTATTTCAAATGTTGGCAAAGCGAGCAAGGCTGGCTGCTATCAGTGCTTAAGTTTTCCTCGGAGTTCTGCTCTTCCTAGGTGGAATTGCTCCCAGCAGGGCTGTTCTTGCAGACTGAACTCCGCAAATATTGTTGTTACCACGTCTTCTATGAAATAAAAACCCACATCCTCACCGTACCAACTCCATGTGTAGGATGTGCCTGATACCCACATACTTTCTTTTGAAGAGCTCTCTCTTGAGTTTGCAGGAAGATAAATTAATCTGCTGTGTTAATGGGCGTGTTAAAAGCTAGCAAAGTTGTTGTGAGAATTGCTTCTTGTGGCAGGGTGATGGTTGGGTGAGTTGACCCTAAGGCCAGTTTGATAAACCTTTTTCACTTTGTCTAGACTCTGTTTACAGATCCGTCCCAAGTGGCTTACGTCCAGCAGGATGCCACCACACAGCAGGTAAGGAAGAGACATTGTTTTCCTTGGGCTTGAAATTGTAAGGGGACTGGTTCAGAAAGTGTAGGGACATTGGTGATGGAGCGTCAGGAGCTCTCTCTGAATTTGTCAGATGGCAGCCATCAGTTGTTTACAATCTTCCCAGTAATCGTGAGCAAAAAGCAGGTGCTAACAAGCCACTGTTGTCTTGACTTTTTTCTGCGTGAATGTCAATGAAAGATGAGTTTGAATTTAGTTTTTAACACATGTTCAACAACAATACGAATTTACTGCCCCAGATATTATGAAAAATCTTCCAGCAGTGTTGCTTTAAGTCAGCCGTATCTGACTTGATTTTAATTTTTTATTCTGTAATGTCTGGGTTTGCAGTTGTCCTCATACAGGCTCTCATCCAAATGCTTCGAAGTCCCTAAAAGGCTTTGAAGGGATAGAGATTGGTTTTGATTCAAGTTTTAGATCTGACAGAATCTTCCTGGGGAAATAGTTGTGGAACCTGAAGAAGTTCAGTTGTTGGCTCACTTACCTTTCTGGGCATCCCATGTGTTCTGTCTTATGGGCTTGACAGTGTGTAGTGGACTGGGAACAGAACAAAGTTGAGGCTTAGGTTATAAATTTTTGATGATACCACTGTTTCGATTTTTTTTCTTTTTTCTATTCTGCATGGATATGAAATTTTTAGTAGTATCTTTGGGGACTGTGTTGTAGTAGTCAGGCACAGGTGCTTTCAGATCCAGATTTCTAGTTCAAATTCTGTACTTCTCATAGAGACTTAAAATCATTAGTGCTTTTTGTCTCTTTAAAGGCAGATGTGAAGGGACGTGTTAGATCAGAATCACTAGCATATTGCTGATGCTATCATCAGAGTGTGTATGGGCAGCGTTGGGGCAGAGTGAATGTGCATTGGAAATGGTTTCTCCTTGCTTAAAGGAGACCTAAACTGAGGCACAAGCAGGAAACCGAGTGACACAAAGGTGTTAGTTTTCTTACTTTTCTTTGAAGGCATTTGGAGATATCATTTTGGAATTTTTGCCACGTCAGTTTCCCTCCATAAAGAAGCCAAAAAATGCTACTTGACCATCTCCAAGCTTATTCAGCCAGCTTTATCAGTAAATATATGGCCAAATTGGAAGCACAGAATACTTAATGTGCAGTGTAGATGACCCTGACAACAGGTTGTGAGCTGCTGCTCTAACACATTGAGTACCAAGGCCATCAGTACCTGTGTGTCCTCAGCCTGTCCTCCCTTCCAGGCCTGACAGCAGTCCCAGCAGAACAGTCTCATTATGGCAGTTATTGCCTTTGTGGGAGTTTTTACATCAGCATTTCGTGCAGGACATGCCTGAACTGCTGCCAAATATTAAAATAATAGTAATTAAAGCTCTTCTTTGTCTTTGAAAAACTTGACTTTAAAAAGAAATCTAAAGGTGCTTCTTTAAATAATGCCAATATTCCTTTCAGAGTCTGGAAGGTATATGGAAATGAAAGTAGAGATATGTTTGAAGTGTGGTTAGTATGAAGAAGCACTGATACATGGTACAAACAGACACCAGCTTGTATGAACCACTCATTGCTGGCAGCCCTGGAGGTGTGCCATGGGGTGATGATGCCTTCTCCATTGCCACTTGGCATCAGGAATGTAAATAGCAGGCAGTTCAGTTCAGCTGTTGGAGGCTTCCTGTTCATTTTCATGCACTTCCCTGAGGTCTTTTTTCTTTTTCCTGTAGATTTTTAAGCAGTCTCATAAATTACTTTTAATACATCCTTAAACTAGATTTCAAGTTTTAAAACTATCTGCTTATGTTATGGGTTTTCTTCTCTGTTCCTTTGCTGTTGGCATGCTTCACTGTTCCCAGTTTTATCTGATATTTATTATACACTCTGTAGAGGGGCAGGAGCTTTAATTTTAGCATAAAAGCTGTTTAACAGTCAGAGACACAAACTAGTAGCCACATAATGTCAGCTGTACAGAAGGATGAAAAATAATGCGGGGTGATGGTGCAAGTGGCTGCAGAGATAAGCAGGATGCAAAAGACAGGAGAGGTGATTCTTAAGAGTTCAGTTCTGCTTTATCACTGAATGCATGGGAACAGGGTGTGATAACGTGCATTAATTTTCCTGTTACTGCGTAAAGACCTGGTATAAAAACAGAGGAAAAAATGTATGATGTGGCCAAATAATGTAGTAAAAGTCATCGTTGGAATCCTCTCAATTTTGATTGCTGTACCTTCAACAAGGTCAATACACCATTTTGTTTTGTAGTGGGTCTTGGTTTGCTTGTGAAAAAGGAATACAGGCAAAATCAGGAAGAGATGCTTCTTCATTTTATTTTTGGAGGAAAAAGGAAGAAAGCAAATTTGGAGTTGAAAGAGAAACATGAAGACCTGTAGTTCAGAGGCAATACCAAGTGGGAAAGACTTCAGCACACCTGGTGTTAGACAGTTTGAATCCCAGGCTGGATAGTACTTCTATTTAAAGCCAGGAGTGGGACATGAGAAACTCAAAAGTTTCAAAGTCTAGACTGAGCTGTGTAGCTTTTCCCTTTGTCTCTGGATTTTCTAGGCTTTGTGCAACTCCATCATCCCTGCTAAAAGCATCATTGGAATGGTGCTGGTTTTGGCCTAGCGTAGGGCTCCAGGGAGCTTTGCATGCAGGGCACTGCCCATGTGGAAGTGACGAATGGAAATGATGCAGTGCTAAAATGAGTGCCTATAATTTTAGGTAACTGTGCTCTTGCCTGCTGCTGCTCAGAGCATGAATCCCACCAACCTGTCCGTGCTCGGCAGCGTTGCCGAATCCCCCCAGCAAATGGCTCTGGAGCAGGGTCAACAAGCAGATAGAGTAAGTTGCCAGGCACCCTTTTCTTTTAATTGTGAAAGTCCACTGATTTCATTGCTCCATTGTCTCAGGTGATGAACCATGTCTGAGTGATGTGGGAGGAGATGCAAAAAAGCTGTAGCACAGATTGGTACTGTCTTCCATCATCTCACCATGGAATGTGTGTTGTGTGTTTTTTTTTTTTTTTTTGAGAGAGAGGGATTATGTACCTAATACACAGCAAAACCTGTTCTGCAATTCGTTCTGTAGCGAGCAAGCACCTTAAAATACTCCTCTTAGCTTGGAGTAACCAAGGTAACACGAGGTGTATCTCTGCCTGCACACAGGACCAACATCGGCTGGGTCTCCTTGCCACCCTTAGGGCAGCTTTGCTCTATGGCATTTCTTGTTCCCTACCTGAGAAACCTGTGTGGTGGGTATTCAGCACACTTCACATCAGTTAAAATGAACTTTTTGTAGGGCTTGCCAAGGGAAAACTTCGTTAAAATAGTGAGAGAATGGAATACCCCTAAATGTCTTCCATGTCTCATAGATTTTATCTATTTCTGGTGTTATCTCCTCCCTTATTGATTTTTTTTTTTACATCTGCTCTGAGATTTTTTTTGTCTGATTGTACAATAGGAGAGAAAATCCACGTACCAAAGTACAGGATTCACCAACTTGTACAAAACAAGTTAAAATACAGTGTTAGGCTCTGCATAGTTTCCATAGAGCCTGAACTTAGTTTTGTTGCTGAAACTTTCCATGAATGTCCAGAACTTCTGACTTTGGTTTCTTCTTCCCCGAAGTCAGGCGTTGCCAGGCAGTGACACAGCTGTCCTGAGCGAGACTGTCAGCAGCAGGGATGTGAAACATCCCTCAGCAGTCATTTACCATGTAGCTTCACTTTCCTTCCTCCTCTTCTCCTTTACCGAAGGAAGCAGGAAGGGTAGGCTAGCAAGAGCCTTTACTGCTTGTCTTTGTGAGAGTGTTGTTCCTCGTGATCCCCTTCTGATTGCTCTTTGTGCATTCTGTTTGCAGGCATCGTTACCGGTGCATAGCCAGGTGTTGCCTCCTATGGAGGCAGTGGATGGTGCTGACCCTTTAGCACCGCTGCAGAATCAAATGGAAAGAATGGAAACAAAAGAGGAAGATGATGAGGATGAAGAAGAGGATGAAGATGGGGAAGACAGTGACATGGATGAATGGGATCCTGATCCACCTCGACCCTTTGATCCCAATGACCTGTGTAAGCATGTGGAGCAGTATGCAGCTTATCAGCTGCTCTTCCCCTCTCAGCAGCCCTCCAGTAAACACAAAGATCACTCAGATTTTAGCAGTATTGACTAAAGCCCTTTATATCCAGAAATGTATGCTCATATTGAACCCTCTCGCTTAGAGGGCAAAGAGGGACAGTCTTTGTTCTGTGGGAGGCTACCCTCCCTGATCTTCTGAAAGGCAGACAGACTGTTGGAATAAATGTTCCCGCTTCTGAGCCAGAGATGCTCAGGGTGATAAGGCTGTCTCTTCTGAGCTGGTGCGTGAGTGTCTGCCTGACAGTCATGTCCTCTCTGACTTTGTGTTGTAGGGTGTGAAGAGTGTAATAACGCACATCCCTCCGTGTGTCCAAAACATGGACCTTTGCACCCAATCCCAAACCGGCCTGTGCTGACCAGGGCAAGAGCCAGCCTGCCCTTGGTGCTCTATATAGACAGGTTTCTGGGAGGTGTGTTCTCCAAAAGGCGCATCCCCAAACGCACACAGTTTGGACCTGTGGAAGGACCCCTGGTCAGGCAGACTGAACTCAAAGACTTCTATATCCATTTGAAGGTAAGGGTGTGCGTGCGTGTGCGAGAGGGGAGGAATTGGTTTGGATTTTCATGAACTCAGATCTGTGGCTCTGACTCGGTCAGTTACTTCACTGTCCGTGTTCTTTTGTTACTTCATTTCTGAGTACAATTCAGTATCCAGCTTGCTTTGGCCTCAACTCTGTTATTTTATCTAGGGAGACAATCATGGTGAATATTCTGGCATTATGGTGTTGTGATGTGTAGGACTTACAGCATGAAGTGCTGTGAATCACTCTCACATAGGCTGAAGCAACATGTGGACATAAAAATAGCAGCAGACAGAAATAGTCTGAGGATGTTTTGTAGGCATTATTTTGCGTCATGCTGTTACTTAAGTTAAAAATATTTTTTGTTCCCCTTCCCCTCCTTCCTCCCCCAGGATGCAGGGGAAAGGAGAGATTTTTCTCTCTCTTTGCCCTTGCCAAATCTGTTGGCATGAGGTAAAATGGATTTGACTAATTTTTATCCATGTGTTTACTGGCTTGAGTGTAGGTGTTAGTGATTTGCTGGCGATGAGGTCCGCATTGGTAGGAGCACTGGTCTCTGTGGTGGTCAGTGTCCAATAAGGACTACAGGCAGATTCAGTCACCCAACAGAAGTTCAAAGAAGTGCTTCTTACAGCTTGAGGCACTGTGAATCGGGAAATACAGGAGAAGTGGGTGTACCAGTTAAAAACATCTGAGCACTGATGCTATACAGCCCACTAAAGCTTCAGCTCTGCGTGCCTCTGCTGTAGCCATACATCACGTGCTGTGCCTGGCCCTTCTCGTGGTTGCTTCTTGCTCATGAAAGCTGTGGAAGGGTGCACCATGTCTCCCTAGTGCAATCACTGCCTCTTCTTAAGGATTTTCCTATGTGCTGCTTGTTCCTGGATCCCCATTAGCAAAGAGAAAATCAATTATGCCCTCATTGCTTTCCTAATGTAAGAGTTGTGTAGTCACAGTAGATTTTTTTTTTTATTATTTGAAAAACTCATTCTTTTGACTAAATTTCTGGCAGCAGGTTCATGTGTAACTGGTTTTTATTGCAGGTGTCTCTTGATAAGGGTGACAGGAAAGACAGAGATTTGCAGGAGGACCTGTGGTTTGAACTTTCTAGTGAGGCTCTGTGTAACTGGATGATGTTTGTGCGTCCAGCTCAAAACCACTTGGAGCAGAACCTGGTTGCATATCAGTATGGCCACCATATTTATTACACAACCATTAAAAATGTGGAGCCCAAGCAGGAACTCAAGGTATGACATTACTCGTGTTTTGGGACTTACTTTTCTACTGATGGGATCGGTCTCTGTCGCTACCTAATAAGTGCATCTCCAAGTGCCAGAAATGATTGCTGTAAATAATCGGAGCCTTTTTTTTAGGGCTTTTTCCTGTGATAAAGCACATGGTGGCCTGAATCAAATATTGCTGAACTCAGTAGTCAGCCACTTACGGATTTTAAATGAGCTTTGGCTCAGACATAAAATCAGGAAGCTTAAAATAAGAATATGTAAATGATTTGCTTGTCACTGTCATGCTTTACACTGCATATATTTTGCTGATGCAATCTAACTTTTATTACAGTAGTCTTATTCTTTTTAGTTCTGGATGCCCTTTCCAGTTAGTCCTATGTGCCCTTGACATGTTTTCTGGTGCCTTAAGTGAATATGGTCTTTCACTTTACCTGGGTTTCCTGGAACTTTTGAAACTTTGCATGTGGAAAATGATAAAGGATATTGTGACTGCTCTGTGAGTTACTTTTTGTTCCCTCTAAAAATGTGTTAATTACTTTGAGCTCAAAGCAACATGGCTGGCTGAGACAGCCTTCATTTTTAACATCTTCTAGGGAACTGGGGGGTAACAAAGTAGGAACTAGTATCAGGAAATCGTTTGTTCTTTAGATCTTTTTTTCTTGCATGTAAATTTCAACAATTTAACAAAAAAGTTTTTAACATGCTTAGCTATGCCAAAAGCCTGCTTCGACACTTGTTGCTGTTTTTTTAGAGTAGAAAATTTTTCCTCCCCTGAAATCAGTCTTTAATTTGTTTAAACTGAATCACTGGGAACCTTATTAATCCATTCTAAGTGTATCCAAACACCATTTTTCAACTGTTTTAAAATCAATTTGAAATCAGACTTTAATTAAATCTGTACAGACCTGCCTGTGGAAGCACCATTTTTCTTTCTTCGTGTGTTAGTAGCGTCTTTTGGGGTAAAATCATTTGGGTAATTGACAGCAAATTACCCAGACTCTATAACGTTTTCCTTGCCAAGTGAACATAGGACATTGATATAAATTTAGTCCAAAGATTGAACTAGGGTGATCAGTCAGCTGAAGTTGTGGGAACTTGTGCTTTGCATGACAGGTGAGTTGTCTAGGAGCTCCAGGCTTCCTCCTTTGTCCAGCTAGAGAGATGCCTACCAAGTAACACACACCTGCTGGGTGGTTCTTCCAGGGGGATGGAAATGCTGCCCTCACCACTGCAACTCGCTCCAAGTTTTAAACTTGTGCAGGTTTTTAAACTTGTGCTGAAAATCTGTTCATGCCTTCTCTTTTTGAAATAGAGTTTTTAAAATAAACAGCAAAATGAGAAATGATGGAAAAATTGTGAGCTAAGTGTAAGCCCCTGATTTTAGACTCCAGTAAGTTTTGTCTCTCTCCTTCATACAGTTCTCTGCTGAAGGTTTCCTAGATCACTTTCATCATGAAAGTGGGTCCAGCATGCTGCAGCCTGGCAGTTCTGTGTTCTGGGAAGCAGGACCGCATTGCTCTAGTCTTTCAGAAGCTGAGAAAAATTTAGACATGGGTCTCTGTACACTGTGCTGCCTGCTGTCTATATAGAGAGAGCAGGACAGAAATGGGAAATCTCTGAGTTAAGAACTCTTCATTCCTTTTGGTACAACTGCTCTCTCGAGTAGTGGTGCTTTGTTGGCATCCACGCTTCACAGTCAGATCTAAAGAGATGAATGTTATTTATTTTAGAACTACTGGCAGCTATTTGTGAGATGACCTTAACAAGAAATGCATATGCTTTCTAAGCAAAGCTCTTTTATTCATCAGTGGGGGTATATTGATCTCAACAGGCTTTATTATTGAGGATGAAAGGAGCAATAACAATTAGAGTTGAGGCAAGTAAATTGAATGTGTTGCATAAAAACTGTTTTCAAATAAATTCCCCTTGGTTCTTGTTCCATCTAAGGAAGCATGATGTTACCTTGTCTCTCCTGTTCCAGGTGTGGTATGCTGCGTCTTATGCAGAATTTGTGAACCAGAAGATCCATGACATATCTGAGGAGGAGAGGAAGGGTAATGTGGGCTCTTCTGCTTTCAGTTTCTGTAGCGATGGTGGTTGGATGTTACACTTAGTTTCAGGTATAGGGCCTATATGCTGCTGGAAAGCAGTGTTTCTGTACTTGTGTAATAAACCTATATGCTACTGCTTTAGATTGAGGAGATTTTTTGCCCTCATCTAGCCACACAACCTGTAGGTGCTCTTCTGTGTATGTAGTTATGTGAATTTCCCCGGTGACCTTCTTGTCTTTCTGCGGGGAGCCGTAGTTACAGTGCAGAGGGGATAACAGCAAAGTGAAGTGGAGCTGTGCTGGGTGTTCTGCAGTCTGTCTTAACCTTGAGTGGAGAAGCAGAGCCAAAGATAGAAGTGCTCGGTGAAAAAATGAAGCATTTAATTGGGGGTGACTGAAATGCTGTCATTGACCTTTCCAATGGCTCATAGTTCTCAGAGAGCAAGAGAAGAACTGGCCCTGTTATGAGTGCAACCGGCGTTTCATGAGCTCCGAGCAACTCCAGCAGCACCTCAACTCCCATGATGAGAAGCTGGACTTCTTCAGCAGGTACTGAAAGCTTTAGCTTTGTCTGTATATCACTGTGGTGCTTCCCCAGGTTTGCAGAAGGAAGGGGCTTTGCCCTACAGATCTTCTTAACCGTCTTGGGTACCCATGAGAGAATGGCTCAGCATCAGAAGGTGAGAACATGGCACCAGAAAGCTGACTGGTGTTTATGGGGCTTTGCCAAAGAAATAGTCAGAGGAAAATAAATACCCCATTGAAACTAGTGAGGTTTTTTAATTTTTTTTTTTCCCACCAGTGGCTTAAACTGCAATATTTTTGTGTGACAGAAGTGAAATACTGGTTCTTCTCTGATGTGTTCACATACAGCGTTCAAAGAATGAGCCGTGTAGTGCTTTGTCTCTCCACTGAGCTGGAAAGGAAGTTTTCCTGGCCTATTAACAGCTCAGTCGAGAGACATCCTTCAGGGAGCAGGAGACATGCGTGCCTTCTTTTTCCTGAAATTTAGCAAGTGGCTACTTCTTTCTTCTCTTTTTTTCCTTGTGACACAAAGCTGTTCACTTTAGTATACAGTCTACCATCAATGGCCAAGTGCCCTTTTTGGGAAGGGATGTTACGGCTTCAGGTTTTGGATTGGTTTGCTTGTACTCTAGCTGTCCGTCTAGGTGGAACTGCTTTCCAGCACACTGTATGCTGGAGGGTTGGAAGTAGGAGAGCTGGCATGGCCAAGTCCTCTCAGTCCCAAAATTACCAAAATAAACTATATGGTGTTCTGGACTTGGATTTCTCGTAGAGCACAACATAATTAGGTACCAACCCGTACTCTTTTGGTGCCAGAATTTCTTCAAGTTTTACTCTTCACAGCAGGTTGTTGGTACCAAGTTGAATTTTTATTAAGAATGCATAAAATAAGTGGAAATTCCCAATCCATCTCTTTTGTCTCTAACTTGAAGCACTGTGTGTTCTGCAGAGCCAGAGGTAGAGGTCGTGGGCGAGGAAAGAGAAGGTTTGGACCAGGCAGACGCCCAGGACGCCCTCCCAAGTTCATGCGTATGGAAGTAACCATTGAAAATGGAGAAAAGGGGGAAGAAGGGACACAGGTATACTTGGGGGATGGGGAAGAGGAAAAAAAGTATGTCGGCTGCAAACTTTCAACTAGAAGAATTGGGAGCATCGGTGCAAATTGAGAGTGTGCTTCTACTTTATACCATAGTAAATCTTGTTTTTCTAGCTGTGATTCTTTGCCGGAGGAGCACACTACTTTCCTTCTATAAAGTCTGTAAAATTACTTTCATTTCTCCAGCAACTTTTATTCCAAAGCACTTAGCAGTGAGATAGGCTGTTGCAGCTGCTTAGCAGCATCACAAAAGTAATTTAGACAGTAAAACTGTAATGAGAATTTAGGGTCACATTTGTCCTTTCTGTGACATGAGGTCAGAGCCTGCTCTTAGAGCTGTTGCTGGTAGAATTAAATCAGGTAGAGCTATGATTCTTTATGATGCTTTAATATTAACAAAAGGTCCTTCTGTAGGCATACTTATTGCAAAAAGTACTTTCGCTTGTGGCTGTTGGTTATATTCTGCAGGGACCTAATGTGATGCATTGATAGGAGGAAAATTCTAATTCTATCTAATGCTGACCGGGCAGAGGGTTACCACTAAAGCCTTTTATGAAAGGTGTCACAAGAAATTGGTGGCTCAGTTTTACGACTTAGCTGAAAGCTGATCTCTGGAGTGGTAATTTTCCTCTGGCATTTCCCTAGGTCATGGTTCAGTGCTGACTCAAAGAGAGGAGTGTACACACGGCCTCTGAATGCCTGCTGCTTGTTTTCTGAGCGTGCAGAATTGCCCTGAATCTTGCATTAGATGCAGACAGTTGCAGATGACATCACTCTCTTTGCAGATTGAGCCAGAAGCCAGCTCCATGTCCTAACTCTTTTCTTTGGAAAGATAAGTCTCACTGGGCACCATCCCATGCTAATTTGTGTGAATGGCCTCTGGACTGGGGGTGGCTCATGTCCTCCCAGCTTGCAGTATGGCCCAGAGTTAGCTCACGTGTGTCTGTACAGTCAAACAGGGAAATGGTCATGGTTATGTCCCAGGTCTTGGGCGGTCTGCCCACCTTCCTAATGACTAGACACAAGTTCATCTGTTTGAGAACTTGAGACTCAAGATGTCATGAACACAGTTCAGTGTCAGCAGGTGTAGAAATTTGCCAGCTAGACTGGGACTGGCCCTTTGGATAGTATATTGTTCTGTTAAGTCACTGTCTGGTAAGTGTTCATGGTTGGGAACAGCTGCACTCCTGGCACCTTGCTGGCTTGCTTCTCCCACACCTGCCATTGTGCTTCAGCAGTTCCAGCCTTGAGCTGATGCACTCTTGATGCTCTGCTTCATAGCTCGAGCTTAAGTTCCTTAGTTGCATTATAAGTGATTTCACATAAGGATCTATGTTTTTTTCTTGTAATATTGGAGGCTTCCATCCCAAAGGAGCTATTGGAATTTATAAGGAAAGCAAATGTAGATTGTAGCATGTACTTCCTGCTCCCAACACCCTCCCTGTTCTTTTACGATAATGCTAAAATAGGAGAAAACAGCTTTGTGTGATAAATATAAGTAATGTATGCAGCTGGGTAGATGAGAGTATGCGGGGCTTGGAAACTAGATAGTAAAACACCCTGTGCAGGGTGTAATGATCTCGTTCATCACTCTCCAGTTCATCATTCCAGCTAGTTTGCTAGAAAGAAGAGACACTGCATATCAATACATGATAGTGTTTCAAAATGACAACAGTTTCAGTGAGACAAATTTTGTGCCTTTCCTGGGGATCCAGTCTGTGCTACTCAGCTTGGTCTTAAAATTCCTTAGAGATCAGCCTACATCATCTTTGGTTAAAGCAGTGATGGGGTCACTAGTGCAGAAGTTTGCTTGGCTGCTAACCATTAGGACAACTGGGTTATTTTGATTCTGTGTCCAATCAGATGTGGATGATGTGATGGCCAAGGAAGTTACCTTCCTGCAGCACTTCTTCCTCAGAGCTCTGAATGTTGTTACTGTAGGTGGAGGGGAACTGCTGAGAGTATCAATGGAACATATTGGAGTAGAGCTAGTGTAGACACACTGTGTTTATAGCTTACTATTAAAGATGTAGAAATCTGGTTGTCTGCTGAGTAATATCAAAGCATTTTTCAGTGGGTGGGGGGAATAATCACCGGCTGTATGATTTGCGATTTCAGGACTTGCTGCATTTTTCCAGCAAGGGGCAGTTTGATGAGGCCGGACAAGCAGCACTGAATGGGCTGGAGCAGCAGGAGCAGACTCCAGTGCCATCAGAGACACAGTCGGCACTGGAGCAGCAGTCAGAAAACCACCCACTCCAGATCCAGCCACAGCACGACGAGAGCACGGTGCCCACGCAGAGCACCATGACGGCAGATGACATGCGGCGAGCAAAGCGCATCCGGGTAAGCAAAGAGGACGGCAGCTCATGTTGTCTTTCACCCTCTCCCCTTGGTGTAACCCAGAGAATGCTGGACCTGCCTGAAAGGAGCAGCTGGTCCCATTCTCCCACTGCAGTATCCATTTCCAAGTCCTGAATAAAGCGTCTCATTGCTAGAAAATTTTCCATCTGAAAGGAACACAAATCTCATGTAAAGAACAAAAATCTCATGAGATGCTATTGAGAAGTGGTCACCAATTGGAGCTGATTCAATTCCAGCACAGTAATTCTTTCACAGAAGCACAGTCCATCCAAGCTGGCAAGCAGGAGTGCTTCGAGCAGCCGGCTGGATCGTGGTGCCGTGGCACAGAGCGATGGCTGGTGCCCAGCACCATCTGTGCCTCTCGGAACCCTTGCCTTGCAAATAGCTGCTATGAGAAACCATAACCTCAGTTCAGATCTGCTTGCTTGATGGTGATAGTTAGTGATAAAATTCTTTCTCGGGGTAGCAAACCTGTCTGTCTTTGAGATTAAAACCTGCGCTAAGAGCTTTGTGTACCAACAGCAAACGCTTTGAACCTGAGCTTTGTGTCAGCTGGGTGAGCTGTTTTTTCTCTGCTGTGTGTGGGAGGGAAATGATTCAAGCAAATAATCCTTCAAGCCGTGTAACTGTGAGATTGGTTTATTTAGCCTAAAATCTTTCTCTTTCTTCCATGTGTAAAATTTTGATTACAGAAAGGAACAGCTGCAATTTGGGTAAGATGTAGTTTTTAGGAGATGAGAGGATTAGAAAGGAGTTGAGTAACTGTTCTGTATAGGAAGATGTTGAGCCAGATTTGTCTCTCAGCTCACAGCAATATGTATGCAGGGCTGTTGGTGACGTTACCCCATAAATACAGCGTACCTTGAAGGAAGAATCTGGCTCAGGCACCCGAAGACTGCAGAGGTTTTAACCATGTAAAATGCTTGCATTCTCTGAATGACAAGGTTCTGCTAGTAATTTAATTTTCATGTGTTAAAAGCTTGGGATTTCTACTGACTGTACTGAAGGGTATGAATAACAGAATACAAAGACAGATGCTGAGTTTTTGATAGTGAAGAGCTCGAGCACTTCTTACAGTAAGTCATAACTTCGTGGTACGATGTTGAGGCTTGAGTGTGGTGGAAAGAGTAGAGTTGCTTGTTTCTCCCAAATTTTTGAAGCTGTGATGTTAAGATTGTATTAAACAGTAAATGCAGGAAAAAAAGGGCAAGAAATTCTGAAGTTACTTCCGTTTTGTGGCTTAGCTTTTGTTCCCTGAAAATTTATCAGAAGGAGATCACCAGAGGAGCACAGTGGTGGTTTAGTCCTCAGTGATACATCTGTGTCACCAAATCTTTCTGTGAATTAAACAGGTTGTGTTTAGCAGAGTCCTGGAGATTCAAGAGAGGAGCACTGGCAGAATGGCACATGGGTGTTGCACAGCACCTTTCCACATTGCATCAAGCTGAGCAGTGAGAGTCTGAGGCAACAGAAAACTAGCTAGCATTGCCTTTTCACAACTGAAAAATCACATCAGGCTTTAGAGCCCTGGGAGTGCTCATGCTGTTCAACTATTCATAGCACCTTCTCTCAGTAGCATGCACTTAGTATTAGAAACTAGTGGGGTGGGTTTGTTCCTTCAATACTGAGGTCCTTTGCTTAGTACTGAAGGGACACATCCACCCGTCTGCTTTGAGAAAATAGAAGTGCGGTGTTGTCTGCAGCTAAAAGGAGTATTTTAATTTCCACTCTGCCAACATCCAGAGTGTTTGTGGACTGATCTCAGAAACACCCACATTTAGAAATGGCTTTTTTCACATACAGACGTGATGACGTGATCCCAACATGTCATTCATCTGGGTGACTGTTTTACTCAGAGGAAGCAAGTGGCATGATAGGGGTATGATTTGGAAAGCACAGTCATTTCCTTCATGCTGAAAAGAGAAGGGTGGTTAAACGATGAGTACAAACAGTAAGATGAGGTTCAAAAAAGTCCCTACTTCTCAGCTTTCCACCCTTCCAGTCCTTGCCTCATTGTCACCCTGCCCTAATTATTCCCCTGTGCTAAAAACATTTCATTCTCACTGTGGCTCCACAGTACACCTTACATCATGACTATGAAACCAAGAAAACATGGATGTCACAAAACACCTTCAGGATTATCTGTGCTTTTTATCTTTGCCCTTTAATTCCTCCTGGGCAGTTTTTGTTTACAAGGTAAACACTGAAGATCTGCTTAGTGTTTCCTAAGGCAAAAATCTCCATGGAACTTTGCCTAAGTAAACTCTAGCTTGGAGAGCTGGCCCTCACAGTGACCCACAGAAGCACGACTACTGCAGAAGTCAAGGCTTCTGTGCTAAAGTCCATTCATAACTTAAGTATTTTTCTCTCCCTCAATGCTGCCTGCTCAGCTGGAGCTGCAGGTAGGTTTATTTTTTGTTTCATTGGGTTTTTTTGCTGCTTCTAATGAAATAGTACCTAACAGCATTGCCTTCCATGTTGTTTTGTCCAGCTTCTCTTTACTGTTTGCTGATTGACCCCCATGTCATCAGCTGTTACAGTTGGCATCAGCTGCTTAAAAAAGGCCCAGAACTAGGTGTTATCTGAATAACAACTTTGATTTTTCTAGTCATTTTCATACCAATTACAAATTTGAGGTTATAGGTTAATCTGCTTGGATGAAACAATATCCATCTTAAAGCATCGGAACAGTGGTTTACTCAGCTGTTTGCACCAGAGAAGCATTCTCAGTTAATGATACAGCACTTAATTCTCTTTTTTTTTTATAGTTGATAATTTAACCAAAGAGCAGTAAAAGGCTTCACCCTTCTGTAGCCTTTGCAATGGCAACAGGACTGTGTTGATTTGCATGGTATGGAAGTCTGGCCTGCAGTCTTGCTGGTCAGATTGTTAGGGGTACAAATAGCACTGTACAGTAACAATGGAGTTTAGAGCTGGAAGCACATGGCATCAACTACTTGGCTTATTAGCATGTCCCTGTCGTTAAGGGAAAAATGGAGAAAAAGAGAAGAGCAGCTTAGGATATTAAATCTTAAATGAATATTTGTGCAACTCTTGCTCAGATCACAATATTCGTAGTTTCTTGAAATACCAAGAAAAGCAGTTTCAAGTTTGTGTATGATCTGCTATCCTTTCAGCAGACAACAGAATCCAGAAGAGTTCCTTTTGATTAGCACCATTGTGTGCTTTTCTTTCATCTTTCTTTGCTTTCAGGCTCTCACACGTGATGTATGCTCAATGGCAAAGATGCCCAGATTGCTCACAGGTTCTCACCCGATGCTTGTACACGTGCCATTCTGCCCCTGCTGTGATGTTTTGAACACTGTTCTTATAATAGCAAAAGGGTTTAGGCCAGCATCTCTCATATTCCACCAGAAGGTTTCCAGGCAATGCTAAACCACTGCTGCGCATCTCTGATCCTTGCAGAAGCTGATTTTGGTAATGGGCTGTGGAATTGCATAAGCCCAATTCTTGCATGAAAGACAGCAATAAATAGTATGGGGGCTGACCTCATGGCCCGGTCCTGAAATACAGCTCTCTTCTCAGGCTCAGGTCTCTTCTTTGGAGAAGGATTTAGTTCTGTTTAACAGCAAAATGCCATGCTGAAGATGAAAGTTAGCTAAATCAGTGGAAAACACGGACAAGAGAGGGGACTTCTGCATTGTTTTCGTAATGGAGTGTGTAGCTGCAGGTATTTCCCTCCTGTCCTTCACTGCTTCCCCTTCTGTGAAACACAGACTGTTTGTCATAAAGTGTCTTCCGAAGTTGAGGTTCACTGATCCGTTGTATTTGATCTTGAAAATGTTTCTGTGGACTCTGTATATGATAATGAAAGCTAAGGGGCTCCATTTCTTGCAGAATGCAGCCCTTCAGCACCTGTTCATAAGGAAATCCTTTCGCCCGTTCAAATGCCTGCAGTGTGGGAAGGCGTTCCGGGAGAAGGACAAACTGGATCAGCACTTGCGATTCCACGGCCGGGAAGGGAACTGCCCTTTGACTTGTGACATCTGCAACAAGGGCTTCATCAACAGTGGTGCTCTTGAGAGCCACATGAAGTTCCACATGGACCAGAAAACATATTCCTGCATTTTCTGTCCGGAGTCCTTTGACCGCTTGGATTTACTCAAAGACCACGTGGCCATCCATGTCAATGATGGCTATTTCACCTGTCCTACCTGCAAAAAGCGCTTCCCAGATTTTATCCAGGTGAGATGTTGTACTGATTTAAAGT
Source organism: Penelope pileata (assembly GCA_013396635.1). Classification (NCBI taxonomy): domain Eukaryota; kingdom Metazoa; phylum Chordata; class Aves; order Galliformes; family Cracidae; genus Penelope; species Penelope pileata. Next base: position 557,275 of record WBMW01002477.1, on the reverse strand, counting down.
CCTGCCTGCCAGGTCTCTCACAAACACTGTTTATGATTATTTTTTTTTTTGTAATACTGTATATCTGTTCTTCCTTTTAAAATAAAGGGACCCTTGTCAGCCAGAATGAGGAAGGGTGACCAGGCATTGCTAGACGTTGTCTTATGCCACTAAAATGCTTTTTCCACTAAAACATCAGATGCTGTACTGCAAAGTGGCATTAGAATGTATTGTTCTATGGGAGTCCCTTATCCCCAAGAAATCTCCAAAGAAAGAGGTCCCAGCTACCTTTGGTCAGTGCAAATCCAGGGCACAAAAGGAACTGTGTTTTGCTGGATGCAGTTTGTACTCAGATACACCTTGTCTTTTTTGTTAAAAATCTGAATCAAAAAAATAAAAATAAAAAAAAATCGCATGTTAGAAACATTTTTCACCTATTGACTGTTTTTGTCAGGATAATTCATCTGAAAACCTTGCAGAAATGCCAGAGCAGGTCAGCATAGTCTGCTTCCTGACTTGCCCTTCAGGCTTCAGCTGGGTACTTTGTTCTTCTCCTCTCTATGCTGCTTAGGAGAGGTTGCACTGGAGCAGTGAGTGATGTACCTACTGTGTGCATTGTGCAGAGCCATTGGAGGAGATTGTTGATAGAACTTGAGTATGCTGTTAGGATGCTCAGTAAGGAAAAAACAGATGTACAGTGCACATATTCCGTATACCTCATATAAACAGAGGTTCCTATGTCTTGCTGAGGTGTTTTACTTAAATGGGGATGTAGTAATCCAGTTTGTCATGTCATAAGAACTGATGGACTCTCCAACAGGCTAGAGAGGAAGTGATGGGGAAACATGGTTTGCTAATGTAATTCTATCTCTACAAAGAAACTTCATCTTCTGTGAATGTTGAACAAGAAAAAATGTTGTTGATGACCCAGGTGTTGCTGTACTACAAGTCTCCATAAACTTCCCTGTGAAGTTGACAGAATCAGAAGGTCCCACAGCTTTATCAGCCTGGTTTTCTAACTTACACCAAATGAAAATTGTATCTTTTATATTAATAATTAAGGCTAGTCACCACAGATCACTACATATTCTGAAATGCTTCTGTATGCAGCAGAGATGAAGTTGTTCCTTGTATGATCAGTATTAGAAGATGGAAAGGATTTAATCAGAAATCAAGTTCATGAATAGTGCCTGAAGAAGTGAAGGGTAGTCCCAAAGTAGGCAAAAGTGATTGCCATTATAGAAAGTACCACCAAGATACCAACTGCTCTGATAAACTAAGCCAGAGCAGCCAAGAGAGCTCTTAGAACCCTTTTGCTAAGAATTTCTGAGAGCATTTTACTGCGTACAGTTCCTTTGAGAATAAATTCCACTATTCTGTGGTTCTAGGTCAAGAAACACGTCCGCAGCTTCCACTCGGAGAAGATCTATCAGTGCACGGAATGCGACAAGGCCTTCTGCCGGCCCGACAAGCTGCGCCTCCACATGCTGCGACACTCGGACCGCAAGGACTTCCTGTGCTCCACGTGTGGCAAGCAGTTCAAGGTGAGCTGACTCCTGGCTGGCTCATTCCTGTACAAGTGGAGATCAGCATTCTTTACCCTCCTTCAAGCAGATAAGATCAGACTCTCAGAGGTGGAAGAAATCGGCGCGTGTAGGCGTGCCAAACTTGTCTGCAGGTTGCACGCGCTGCTTTGCGTAGTGTGAGAGTTACAACATTCCTTTCTTACAGAAAAGGGGCAAGATCCAGCCTGGCAAACCCTGCCATAACAGGGTGCCTCATGTATCAGATCCTTTCTAATAAGTTAATAGTAAAGGCAGTTTCATCTGCTCATTAAGAACTGGCTCATTAAACAGCTTAATTGCCACGTGCTTGTGGGATATTGCTTCTGTCAATTTAGTTAGGAAAACTTCTTTCTGATAGCAATGTATTAATAATATTTCTGGCTGGGGTCTGTGTCCACGGAATGCATCTTGTCAGCACAAGACATCCAGGTGTCCTTCCAGATCTCTTCAGAACAGATGGAGCAGAGTGAGCCAGGCGAGCGGTGGTGGCAGCAGTCTAGTTTCCCATGAGACACTGAGGGGACTGGGAAGGACTTCTGGGTGAGGAAACATGTTCTAGATAGCATGTGTCCAGAGGGGCTGGATAACATCTGGACAGGCTCACTACTGTTGTGGGGCATGAAGTCACCATCATTGGAGAGCATGAAGTGATGCAAGCTTCCAGCCATGTAGAGTCAAACAATTTTAGATGAATTCAGAGTGGAAGGGTTCAGGCTTATTGAAGCCACTAACTTAGCACTAGCTTGGCTTCTCCTTTTGTGGCTGAGCAACCTCAGCTTGTTTTGAATGATCAACACGAAGAGTTCTTGCTGTGCTGTCCAACCCTGAACATGCAGCCCTATTTCACAGCAGCAGTGGGGAGGAAAAGCCAAAGAGGTTTCTCAACGACTTACGTAGTGGATCGTGTTTGTAGCAGGCAGGAAGGCGATAAGCAGTGCCGATGTTATTGTTTATTCTCTGATTGCTCTTCCTGCAGAGGAAAGACAAATTGCGAGAGCACATGCAGAGGATGCACAACCCAGAGAGGGAGGCCAAGAAAGCCGACCGAATCAGCCGCTCCAAAACTTTCAAGCCCCGGATAGCTTCCACCGACTACGAGAGCTTCATGTTCAAGTGCCGGCTGTGTATGATGGGTTTCCGCCGGAGGGGGATGCTGGTGAGTGTCCATGTGCTCTGGCTTCTTCTTCTCCACTTCTCACATTTGAATAGTTCAGGAATAAAGATAGGGTTCCCATGGCTGGGTCATGAGGACGCTGTGAAATTGGGATAATTTTGTAGTTGATTTGATTTGAAATTATCTTCCTTTAAACCTGTGCATCTTCTCCCTTCAGCAAATGTGTGCATTTATGTATTTCGTTGCCTGTCTTGTACGTCTGCTTGTCTCCACCATAACCAGTGCTGTGTAATGCTGATTGATATGTAATGCATTAACAGAATGAGATTCATATATCCCATAGCTCAGCCTCACTCCTTACTCACTGTCGGTGATGGGCTTTCATCTTTTTTCTCCTTCTCTCGAGGGGCCCCTGCTGGCCAAGCCCTGTAATTGCCACCGTGGAAGGATGCTTGCAAATCCGATCTCTCACTGCATGTTTTGAGTGTTATGATCTCTGCTAGCAGAGATCCTCTATGTTACCTTATTCTCAGCTACCTGAGAGTTCTGACAAGTTGTTTTACCCCTTTCCATCTTATCTTTCCATCTTATTTTGATGAGGGACACTGTGGGTGAGATACTGCAAGGCCTTGTTTACCTTCAGCAGCTGACTGAATGCACAGTACCCCTTCCAGCAGAAAATGCTTCTGGTGCTGCTGGCTAATGCCACTACAGTTTTGGTCTGGCAGTCACCATGTCTAGGACAAAAAGCAATTGCTAAGCTTCCAGCTGTAATGTGCTCTCTTGTTCTTTTGTTCCTTTCTCCTAAGGTGAATCATTTATCAAAGAGACATCCAGACATGAAAATAGAAGAGGTGCCAGAGCTCACGTTGCCCATCATCAAACCCAACAGAGATTACTTCTGTCAGTACTGTGATAAGGTATGTAAGGAAGTCAGCCCTCAGAGTGTAGCTCAGTTCTAGATGTGCATGCGAGCAATTTGTCTCTGCACAGAAACATCTGGCAGGGTTTGTAGCTTTTTTGAGGAGCTTGCAGGCAGTATTCCTGCAAGCACTGTCCAGAAAGAATTGAGATGAAATGCATTTAGGCCAAAGCATCAGAATACTAATTGAAAATTGCAGTTCTCCTTTGCTGCTGTGTTGGAAGTTGGTAAGATTTAAATGCTCTGATTCAGCAAGCAGTGACCCACCCATAGTCCTGTGTCACTCTTTGCAGCACAGGACTAAGTATCCTACCTTGCTATAAGTCCTGAACACTGATTTCTTCTGGTTTCTGTATCACTTCTAAAAGTCAGTCTCTATCTCCCTTTTAAGCTGCTGACTTAGTCATGTGTCAATAATTCCCAGTGTTCAGTACAGCCTGAAGCTTCTGCACTTGAGTTCCTGTTCTTACTCTCTGGCCTTTTGCTTCTTATGTTTGTGGGCCTTTATTTACCAGGAAATGTACTTGTACTTTGACTGTTCTTATCCTCAGTACATGCTTCAGTGATGTCTCCTTCCTTTTTTTTTAAAGAGGAAAAAATGGTAGTGTTTAAATAATATTATAGAATATTTGTTTGTGCCTAAGAAGCTAAAATAAAAAATGGCTGTGGTTGCTGAAGGCTATTAAAGCCATTTGATGCTTCATGCAAGAGCGGAGACATCAACCTTCATGACAGATGAGCACTGGACGATTTACAGCTTTGGTGATCTGTGGCTTCCCTGACGTTTGCCCTTCAAGTATGAGCCAAAAAAAGATGAGAAGTGAGGAGGAAAGCCTGGTTTGATGCTTTGTTCTAGCACAGAGCATGCTCTTAATTACTTTCTGTATCCTGCACAAGCAGTTGCTTTTGTAGGCAGATTAAACCCTGGGATGTGCATGTCTATCCATGCATTATGTCGTGATTGTTTGGGGTTTAACTAAACATTCTGTGTAAAGCAGCAGACAGACCTTCCAGGTGAAGATAACTGGTATCTGTTTTCTGTGCTGGTGTTTGAAATTAAAATGATATAACCCCAGTCCTTACCCTGCAGGTGTACAAGAGTGCCAGCAAACGCAAAGCACATATCCTGAAGAACCATCCTGGTGCTGAGCTACCTCCAAGCATCCGGAAACTGCGCCCTGCAGGCCCAGGAGAGCCAGACCCCATGCTGAGCACCCACACCCAGCTGACAGGCACGACAGCCACCCCTCCTGTCTGCTGTCCTCATTGTTCCAAGCAGTACAGCAGTAAGGTATGGGGGGCATCTCACAGCCTCAAAGCACAGCCTCTGCCTGTCGATGCTCTTTCCCTGTGGCTTTTGTACTCTGTCACTCTGCAGGAAAGCTCTTGTCACAGCAACAGTGGATAAAGGGAGGGCAACCGACGTCATCTACCTGGACTTGTGCAAGGCATTTGACACTGTCCCGCACAGCATCCTGGTTGATAAACTGGATAAATATGGGTTTGATGGACGAACCACTCGCTGGATAAGGAACTGGCTGGATGGCCGCACTCAGAGAGTGGCGGTCAATGGCTCAGTGTCTGAATGGAGACCAGTGACGAGTGGTGTTCCTCAGGGATCAGTACTGGGACCAGTGCTGTTTAACATCTTTGTCGGTGACATGGACAGTGGGATCGAATGCACCCTCAGCAAGTTTGCAGATGATGCCAAGCTGTGTGGTGCAGTCGACACGCCAGAGGGAAGGGATGCCATCCAGAGGGACCTGGACAGGCTTGAGAGGTGGGCCCATGCCAACCTCATGAAATTCAACAAAGCCAAGTGCAAGGTCCTGCACCTGGGTCGGAGCAATCCCAAGTACACATACAGGCTGGGCGGAGAATGGCTTGAGAGTAGCCCTGAGGAGAGGGACTTGGGGGTGTGTGTTGACGAGAAACTCAACATGAGCCGGCAGTGTGCGCTTGCAGCCCAGAAGGCCAACCGCATCCTGGGCTGCATCAAGAGAAGTGTGGCCAGCAGGTCGAGGGAGGTGATTCTGCCCCTCTACTCTGCTCTCGTGAGACCTCACCTGGAGTATTGTGTCCAGTTCTGGGGCCCCCAACACAAGAAGGATGTGGAGCTGTTGGAGCGGGTCCAGAGGAGGGCCACGAGGATGATCAGAGGGCTGGAGCACCTCCCCTACGAGGACAGGCTGAGAGAGTTGGGACTCTTCAGCCTGGAGAAGAGAAGGCTGCGGGGGGACCTGATAGCAGCCTTCCAGTACCTGAAGGGGGCCTACAGGAAAGCTGGGGAGGGGCTTTTTACAAGGATAGATAATGACAGAACAAGGGGTAATGGTTATAAACTGGAAGAGGGTAGATTTAGACTGGATATAAGGAAGAAATTCTTCACTGTGAGGGTGGTGAGACACTGGAACAGGTTGCCCAGGGAAGTCGTTGATGCTCCCTCCCTGGAAGTATTCAAAGCCAGGCTGGATGGGGCTTTGGGCAACCTGGTCTAGTGGGAGGTGTCCTTGCCCATGGCAGGGGGGTTGGAACAAGATGATCTCTAAGGTCCCTTCCAACCTGAACCATTCTATGATTCTATGATACTCTGAGCCAGAGTGCTGGTTTCATGCTGCACACTGACGGTGCAGGTGCAGCCTGCTAGCTGTATGGCGAAAGGAGGGGATGAGCTTGAAAGAAGAAAGGAAAATGTTGTCAGCCTTGCAAACAGAAAAGCTTGGATACTGCTCACTTTTTAGTTGCAAGGGAAGAGGGACAGAGAAACAAAACTCAAATAAAAGGTGACCTTTGGGAAAGGTCCCCAAAACACTTAGCTGTGTTGGGATAAAAAGCTTATGGGTTCTGATGTTTGCGGCAATGTTTCAGTATCAGTTCTAATCAGCAGTTTTTTGTGATGTTTGTATACTTTCTGGTGACCAGAAAATCCCATAGTATGAATCTTGATATGCTGTTACTGAGACAAACCTAAAAGCTGCAGTCTGCATGTCTGTTACATTTCAGTTGACCTGAAGCTGAGTTGCCAACCATCTTTCTAATGCTCTTTTGCTCTGTAGACGAAGATGGTACAGCACATTCGCAAAAAGCACCCGGAGTTTGCTCAGCTCCCTAACACGATCCATGCCCCGCTGGCAACAGCTGTCATCAGTTCCACTCCTGCCGTCCTCACCACTGACAGCACGACTGGGGAGACTGTTGTGGTAAGGATTCAGGACATGAAATCAGAGCAGTGGAGGGAAACAAACAGGACAAAAGCCCTCTGGTAGCAGTCTTAGCTATTAGTCTTAGTATTTCTGGCAAATATTTTAAAACAGGTGTTAGGATGCTACTTGAAGTCACTTCTGTTCATGAATCTGTGTTGTATTTTTGCTTGGCCAGGAATTTTGTATTTCTTTCTGAAGCTGTAAGAATTTACCTTTTTTCCTCCATTTCCTCCAGACATGTGCTATTGACTCCACATAATACTTTCACAGATGCCCAATTACCTCAGGAATCCACATCTCATGGATTTCTCACTGAGACTGTTCTCCTGAGATGCTGAGGATTGTGAGGATATGGTCAACGATAGACAGAGGACTGGATCAAACTCTGTTCAGAGCGGTCAAGATGTTTCTGAAATCCTTTAGACAGTGCAGTGACAAACATTATGAACCTCTGGTGGTTGATCTCTCCAGTGTTAATGCACTGTTTTACAGCAGGAAAAGCTGAGGCCAGAAAATCAGCCTTGTGTCCTTTAGTGATGCTGGGATGCTGTGAAGTTTTTTAAAATCCTATTTTAATGAGAGACTGTTTTGCTTGGAAGTGGGCAGATTCACTCATTAAATGTTTCTAAACGTAAACATTTTTTTAACATGATTTTAGAAATACAGTTGTCAAGAGAAGTATTGCTCTGGCAGGTGAGGAGGAAAGAAGGAGAAAGCAATACCCTATTTGATAGCAAAAATCCTGCATTTGGAAACAGGAGGCTTTTAATTATTTAAATTACTGTATGTGACGTTTGCCCTGAATGGTTCTGACTAGCATTTAGAGAGAAGAGCAAAACTGGTGGGTGATCCCTGGTAACAGCTCGTGAGCCCATCTGCCGTGCTGTGTGTGCATCAATCTCTTGTAAAGAAATGACTCGATGGTATAGATGTTGCATTCAGTGCAGTGAAGAACTACAGCCCTGCGAAGGTGTTCAGTCCTGTAGGTGATATAGATGACGTTCTGTCTCTCTCTCCCTGCTCAGACAACAGATTTACTGACACAAGCAATGACGGAGCTGTCCCAGACCCTCACAACAGACTACCGAACTCCGCAGGGAGATTACCAGCGAATCCAGTACATCCCTGTGTCCCAGTCCACGACTGGCTTGCAGCAGCCTCAGCACATACAGCTGCAGGTTGTTCAAGTGGCCCAGGTCTGTAACCTGCTGGGGGACTTCATGTGCTTTTTGTTCCTCTCGTATCAAGCCTGTGATTTCTTGGGGCTATAGTGCTGGGAGCTTTGTTAGGGAGTAGTTATTTAAAAAAAAAAAAAAGAAAAAAAGCAGTGTGGAGAACTCTCTCAGATAAATTGCTTGATCACAGATAGAGGTTCTCTCATAAGCATTGTGTACTGGGCATAAATGGTCCTTTCAGTCTTGATCAGCCTAGTGGAGACTTATCAATACAGTCCTAATTTAGGTCTGCCTATCTGGGCAATGTTGAGTTTGCTCTAGGCTGGTTTTCTTGCAGCTGGAAAACTGGGTCAGTGGGTGACCTGCTTCTGCTGTTGTGAGGACTAATTTGTACTTCCTTGTTCTCTGAGCCAGCGCCAAAATTTAGAAGTGCAGAAAGCATTTGCTTGCTCGTTGCTGTTATCTATTAGAATATTCATTCTGTGTGATGCTCAACAGCCTCCTAAAAATAAAAAGTGTAACTAGAATAACTAAGCTGAGGAAAATGATATTCAGGCAACTATAAGAAATCGCCATAGCCTTCAAATCTAATATGCACTGGATGAAGCTGAAACTGCCATGTCTTTGTATTGGAATCTGGAACTCTGTTCTCTCTGACCTCTCATTACCAATGTAGTTATGAATTTGGTTAATAAAAGCCTGAACAACATCCCCATGGCTGTTTTAAAATTGCAAGACCATGAGTACAACATAAGAGCATGAATTCCTGTAGTTGAAATTAATTTTATCAGGATCTGAGACTTAAAATTAATTTAATTGCTGTTATTGGCAGGTGTTGCTCCAAAAAAAAACATCTAAATCAGTAAGATTGAGCACTTTGTCTTGATACAGAGCTATGCCAGACTCTACAGTATTGGAGATACAGATCTTGAGTATGTTTATATTATATAGAAATATGCTTATGAGGAAGAATGGTACAGTGGTTGTGAAACTAATTGGCTTTTTCAGACCCTTGGGTTTGCATGCAGGCTCTGTCACAGACAACTTGTATGAGCATAGGCAAGTCCTTTCCATGAGTATCACCAGAACATAACCATCTTGGTGCTACTACATCTGTTAAGTGTATTTCTCTGTCTCCCATGAGTGCAATGAGTGGAAACATAGCCTTGAGCAGAGTGCTACATGGGCTCACTGAGGCTCATACCTTGTTGTTCCAGATCTTGTCACAGAAGTTTGTGGCTGCTTCTGCAAGGAAATTGAAGTGTACACCTCTGCTTTGACTTTCTTTGTAGGCTACCTCACCTCACCAGTCCCAGCACTCCACAGTGGACGTTGGGCAGCTTCATGACCCGCAGACGTACACCCAGCATGCCATCCAGGTGCAGCACATCCAGGTCACAGAGCCATCGCCAGCAGCTCAGTCATCGTCACAGGTATTTCGCTCTTCTCTGCACAGCTGGCATATTGCATACTGTGATGCAGGGTAGTCTTTTCCACATCAATTAAGAGACCACACATGAAATGAATGCTATGTGTACATCTTTGAGATCATCAAGTAGTTCCCAGATGTTTCTGAGGGCTTTGTTATGTTGTTAGGGTGTACGCAAGGTCAGACATAAATGGCCAGAAACTGACAAGTTTGCAGCTGTTTCTGGGTAAATAAAGATAAACAATTAAAAGATGTAAATGAAAACTGGCATTCTTCACATATTTGAAGTTCAGTTCTTCATGTTTTGGAATAGTGTTTAGCCTCTTGTCTCAGACCTCTGCCAGACTTTCTGTCTTAGAACCAGAGAATGTATTGAGTTGGAAGGGACCTGTACGGGGCATCGATTCCAATTCATGGCTCCACACAGGACTACCTACAAATTAAACCATGTGTGACAGCATTGTCCAAATGCTTCTTTAAACTCCAGCAGGCTTGATGCCATGACGACTTCACTGGGGAAACTGTTCAAAACCTCTGTTTTTCCTTGATAAGGAGGCTATGCTTATAACAGTGCAGAGCTATGCAGTCCTTAGCACGCTTACCATCTTTTCCTAGGTTGGGGCTCAACCTCTCAGTCCCTCCTCACAACAGTCGCAGCAGGAACTCAGCCCCTCCCAGATGCAGACAGCTACATCAACACAAAACCAAGCCCTCCAGCAGCAGCAAGGATCTTCAGTCCAGCACACGTATCTTCCCAGCACATGGAACTCATTTCGGAGCTACTGTGAGTGTCAGCAGTAGCTGAAAGTTTGGCTTGTATATGAGACTACAGTGTTCTCCATTTCACCAGCCAACAAAGGGAATAGAGTTTTCAGAGCTTGTGAAACTTCAGGATTATCTTCTTAGACCTTTACGAATATTAAACAGTTTTAGACAAATGAAAGTGGTTGTATTAGTTCTTGTTACTGTAGGTCCATAACTAACTGGTAGGTGGTGTGCACAGGCAAACTGGGCTCATTTAATGTCAGGATCTTGCATTCAGTAAGAATCCATGCATGGGATAGCAGCTTGTTCACATTTGGGTGGATGCTTGAAAGAATCATAAAGAAGATGGGAGTGATGTGAAATGACTTCTTATGTCAATGCAGCTCTGGACAGTTATTTTATGATTTCTTGGGGCAGAATAGGATGTGAGTTATCTGCATGAAGCACCAAATCCTCAACAGTTACTGTTGTTATCAATGCAAGACAATATTGTCTTTCACGGTGGTCTTTGAGTCTGAAGGTCCTGATTCTCCAATTTCTCTCTCTTAGCATCTGAGATCCAGATGATGACCATTCCTCAAGGCCAGTATGTAATCACAGAGACAGCTGTGGGTACACCTGTCACCACTGTCAACACAGGGCAAGTGAAAGCAGTTACTCAGGTAAGGAAAGGAATCATGGCTTTTTTTTTCCTCTAGAATAATGTCAAGCTTAAAGCCTTTATAGGTTAAATGAATGCCAGAATGATGACTGGGCCACAGAAAGAGTAATTGTACGCCTAGAGAGGTCTATACTGTATTGTCAGAGCATTGGGTTTCTGTAGCAATTGTAGTGTGTTCAGTATAGGGCAGAATCTATGGGCAAAACAGCTAAGAAGTATGTTCTGTCATAAGCCAAGGATAAAGTGCTGCTATTCAAATCTAGTAATGTAGATTTCAAGCTACAAAAGCCAAGAAATAATCTCATGTGCCTAAGGGAAATGATCTATGTTTTCTGAAGTAGCATCATATTTCTTTGTGTTGAGAACAAATAGTTTTCCATGCTTAGCCATTTACAAGGCCCACGCCTGTCTGACCCTTGTATGTATGATCCCTTCCAGTTTGAAGTGTTCACTTATTAACTTTTGCAGGAGAAGGTATGATTGAGTGGTATTGATTAGTCTTAAAAATATTTACAGCTAAACTGTATCCATGAAACCAAGTTTCAAAACAGTTTCTGGAAACATTTCTCACCTCGTAATCCTACAGATAAGTGAAAGCTATGTTATCTCACCTAGTGAGCAGTCCAGCATAAGGAGGTGTGGCAGTTCTACTGCACTGATATTGGGCACTAGAAATTAAACTTCTGCTAAACAGATGGAAAATAGAAGAAACTTTTAGAATAGTTATAACAGAAATTGCTATTTTAATTTCTAGTGGTGAGTTAACTGCTTGAATAGCTTACCTGTTCATAAACTGACCAAATTCAGAGCAGTCCAACGTACTGCAAAACAAGGGTCTGATTTGTTATGTTGGTTTCAGAACTATGTCTAAAAGCGGTACATCTTCAACTTCAAGATTTCTTGTTCATATCTAAATGTCTTTCTGCACAGCAGCAGGAAAGTTAGGTATTATTAGAACAGAAGAGTTATGAAAGATGAAACAACTACTTACTTTTTATATTCTTCATGCAGACTCACTATGTGATATCTGAAGGCCAACCTGATCTGGATGTCAAACAAAACTCTTCACTCTCCAGTGAGGTACAGGTTGGTGTTTCCCAGCCACCAGCCCACACTGATGCGTTGGAACCTCAAACGAGTAGCCAACAGCAAACAACGCAGTACATAATCACTACAACCACCAATGGCAATGGGGGCAGTGAAGTGCATATCACTAAACCAAGAACTTTCTCAGGAGAACATGAATGAGGAAAGGAAGCCTTGCAGTGTCACTTGTACTTCTCATCTCCCCCAGAAATCCAAGTTCATGAGTATCCTGGAGCTCAATCTGTTTTAAAGTATATGTTCACTTAACTTCAGCTAAGATCTTGGAGCTCTTGTTAATGCTTTAAGAGGGTTTAAGTTCTCAGTGACCATGAAGAAATACCCTCAAAATCCTTCTGGGATGCCATTTTATGCAGCTTTTAACAAAAAGGACAAGGGCAGAAATGAAACCTCTGCTTGCCCTGGACTTCTCTGGCATGTCTGCTAATCCTTATTTTTTCCTTCTGAGAAGTGTCTCTGGAAAACATCTATTTCAATTGTAAGGGAATAACTTGCCTGACTGAGGACTAATTGACAGATTATGTTGTATGTATATTTCTAATGTGAGCTGTTAAACAAGAGGACATCCTTATAAATTGCTGGAGTATGGCAGAACTGCTTCCTCTGTCTTTGTTTCAGCAGTGAAGGTGAAAGGGAATACGTGCTTGAGAGCAGACTGCCTGGAGAAAAAGAGCAGCAGCGAAGCGGTGACTCTGTGTGGGGATGGATATAGCAATGAAGCTGTGAAGACGTGCAGAAGCGGTCCATTAAATTATTTTTCCAACCCTCAAACTGTTTACATGCTGTGTCCCCTGCCCTACTTTACCAAGCAGTTCCAGAAGAAGGAGAAGTGCAGTCTTAATCTTATGTTTGGAACAAAACCATTGTAGCACGTAACGGTAGTATGGTGCCACTGTTTTTTCCCTCCAGAATTTGTAGGGAAAATTGCCTTTTTGCCCATGAAAAAGGCTCACCTTAGCCTGCTTGGCAGCTTCTGCTGTGACCTCTAACAATTGTGCCAGGAGAAATGAGTATGGGAGCACACCTTTGAAGATGCACGGTAGTTATTTCTGTTGCCGCTCAAAGTGGACGCATTTGGCTCTTGAAGACTGGATGTAGAGTTGGTTATGCTGATTTTCCAAATTCCTTGTTAACAACACACTAATTTTGTTGAACAGATTCATAAAATGACCAGCCTTGGACTCAGGAAACACAGGAAAAACACCAGTGGACCACTATTTATGGGACACAGAAAGCCATCTGCAAGAGTTGCCTGCTTTGGTAGGCCTGGTCTATGTACAGAACTCATGTTTAGGGACCAGGAGAAAGGGAAAGTTTTATCTTCTAAGGCAGTGTATTTTTTTCTGACATAATTCTCCTTCCCAGGTCTTGTTGGTTGGATATTTAATGCGTTCTAGTATTTGCAAGCATATGATGACAACTCCATTTACTGTTGATATACTGTATATGTCTAAACCTTCATTCACTCTGCTTGAAACCTCATCCCAGAATGTCAGTGCATAATAAGATACATTTATTTATAAAATGAAAGCAAAGTTTTGTCTTAATGGCCCTTGAGAAAGGCCAAAAGAACTAAGAGAGGATCTGTTTTTTAATTTTCTTTTACAGTGCATTGAGTGTGAATCTGGAACTCTTGTGTAAGTACTTCCACAAATTTGAGATGAGATGTAACCACATGAGGAGGTGTTACACATGTCTACAGGTTGTGGTGCCAGGCCTTAAGGAGGTAAAGCTCTTAGACATGAGGGAACTTAACACTCAGACTGGAAAAGTGGATGTCTTGTTACTTGCTGGCAAAGCCTTGTAACATGTATTGCTGTGGTAAATAACATATCTGTTAATATGGTGTGGAAATAGTGACTGTGCATGATGAGATGAATCCTATTTATACTGGCCAGCTGGGAACTGTTTTGAGGTAGCTTTGAAGTGATTTGCCAAAATGTAGATGAATTTGTGCCTGGGATTTCGCTTCTCTTACTGCAGCCACTGTACCAGGGCATTAACTAATAATTGGGGCATTAACAAGATTACATTAGTGAAGACCTAAGCTCCTATTTAGTCGAGTGCATGATGAGTCTTTCAGTTCAATGGATTTGGGAGCTCATCTACTTCAGCAGTGCAGCCAAGCAACTGCAGTTCCCCTTAATTCACTTGAAGTCATGTTGCTGAGCACTCCTTGACTAACATTACACTGTGTGGGAGAACAGAAAGGAGCTCTTTGTCTTGGTTTTGCCTCGCAGTGTCTTGCTTAGGAAAAGTGTCTTCAGACAATAACACAAGTGATACACATGGTACGAGTAATAGTAGAACAGGAGACCTGGAAATGGGATATTGCACGTGGATGCTGCTCCATTTTTAAATGGAGCATTTTTAAAGTCTTAAAAGCTCTTTAGTCTTTAGATGATCAAACTTTTGTCTTTAATGATTTTGCAGCTGTGGGCTTTTGCCCTGTTCAACTTTGGAAAGGGTCACAGAATGAGGATGCCTGCTCTTGTACCAGTTATTTGAAGCTGAAAACTGCAAGGTGTTCCAGAAAGCAATTGTAAAACACCATCACTGAACTCATATCTTCCTGATCGAAGTTTCTGCTCTGTCCCCCAGCAATAGCAGTGTACTCGAGCCATCAGCTTGACACCAGCATTAAGCGATTCACTGTGTCCTCAGTCAAACTGATGCCTCGTTAAGGGAGAAGTATCTCTGGAAATCAAGTATTGTGAATTTTCATCCCAAAATAATGGAATACAGTGATTTCCCACACTGTGCGGGGAGAGCAGAGCAGCTCTGCAGCATGCCTGTGCTGCAGGGCTTCATTTAAAAAGAAAGACAACACCAACAGTTTGCATGGATTTTCTTTCTTTCCAATTTCTGCAGTGCAGAAGCCATAAGATTTATTGTAATTGTTTTTTTTTTAACCAGAGCCACCCCAAAGATCTGTCTCTTAAAGCAACGCCCTATTGGAGCTGACCTGCAGCACTGCTGCCTGCCCAGGCCACGTTTTGCTCAAAGATGGGGATTGCCGTGGGCTCCTCTGGGGCCTGATGCTTTTCCCTGCAGGTGTTTTGGGTCAGATTCTGTAATTATTTTTTTTTTTCTCCCTTCAAAACCCCACGTTGACACCTCTCTGACTGCTCGGGCGCTTGGGACGAAACTTGGCTGTTTCCATGGGCTGTCCCGCGTTGTTCTGCCCGCTGTTATTTAAATGTGTATGTTTATTGTACATTCAGTGACTGTTATAGTGTTAATGGTCTTGTGCTACCTGCCAGATGTAAAAACAAAATTAATAAATCTTTTTTTTTTT
>WBMW01002477.1:510960-542031 GCA_013396635.1 Penelope pileata | reverse complement strand
TTTTTTTTTTTTAATTACTGGGTGCTGTGGTCTGTGTGGGCTGACCCTGGGTTCCCTTGCTCTGTGGGGATGTGTGGAGGGAAACGGGGCTTTTAATGATGCGTTGGGGTAGACGACTGTCCTTTGTCACCGATGTTTTGGAGAGGAAGTAGAGGAGAGAAAAACCACGGAAAAAAAGAAAAAAAAACAAAACGATTTACTGGCTCCTTTCCCTTTCGCCCACGTTTACGGCTCTGTCAAGGCCGCCTTAGGGCCCGCTGCGCAGATGAAGCGACAGTGCATGTGCGCATGCGCGGGGAGCGGCGGGCGTCTTCCGACTTCCGGTGCGGGCGCTGTGAGGGTGCTGAGGCGAGCGGCCCTGGGCTGCGCTTCCCCGGGAGCACCTCCGGCGGGCCGGGGGCTCCCCGAGGGCAGCTCCCTGTCCTCGCCGCCGGTGGTGGAGCTCTGCGGCCTCCGCTGAGGTGAGGAGGCGGCCCCGGCGCGGGGGAGCGGCCTGTGGGGCTGCGCCGGGGGGTGGGCGGCCCTCCCGGCGGTGCCTCACTGCCCTCGGCGTGTGGCTGTCACCTCGGTCCGCGCGGCACCCCCTGCCCTGCGCGCCCCGCGTGTGCCCTGAGCCGCGAGCGGCTTGGTGCGAATTGCCTCTTTTTTACCCTGTTTTAGGTTTGTTTGCTTTTCTCTGCTTCTTTGTGGCTCTTGCGCTTTGGTCTCTGCAGAAAGAGGTGGGAGCTGTGCGGCTGTTTCCCAGCTCAGACCGAGGGGAGCGAGGCCCTCGGGGGCTCACAGAAAGCTGCACTGAGGCTCGTGCTTCAGTTTGCAGGTTAAAAATGCACTCAGCGTTTAAACATAGCCGCTTTGTCATTGTGAGGTTTCTGTTAATGACAGCGCCTGCAGGTGGGCAGCAATATGAGGTGACTGCCTGCCCCTTCCCATCTCATGGGGCTGTTTGTTGGTGTTACGTGCTGCCTGGAAAGGTGTTCCTGCAATGGCATGGTGTGTTCTGCAGCCAGAAAATCGATTCATGTTTTCCTGAGGTCTCTTGGGCTAGCTGTGTAACGTGTGTTTAAACAATCCCTTCCTCAAATGCATCTGTAAGCTTGGGATGTCGGTGGTCTGGGGGCTCCTCGTGGGTGTGCTGAGGGTTTTGCTGCTGTTGTTCAGGGGAGAAGAGAGAAGGATGGACTCCCTGGATCACATGCTGACAGACCCCTTGGAGCTGGGACCATGCGGGGAAGGCCATGGGACCCGGATCATGGAGGACTGCCTGCTGGGTACGACCAGGGTCAGCCTGCCTGAGGACCTTCTGGAGGACGTGAGTAGCGCTGGGAACACGCTGTGTTTGCAGAGCCTGGATGAGCAGTGTGCTTAACCCTCGCTGTGGGGATTGCAGAGGAAACCAGGCTGAAAAGAGAAATGGTTCTGACTGTCCTAAAAAGACATTGAACGGCACTTTGTTTAATCCCAGAAAAACTTATTTGAAAACATTTCTGTTATTTTCTTTTTCTAAGTAAAGATCTCTCTTGTTTTATGGTTACAGAGAATAAAAGTTTTGAACTTTTTTTTTTTGAGCTTAGAGGTGGGCGATAAGGAAGAAGGGGACAGACTGTAGCAGGGTCTGTGGTGATAGGACAAGGGGAGAAGGTTTCAAACTAAAAGAGCAGAGATTTAGACTGGATATAAAGAAAAAGGTTTTTTACCATAAAGGTAATGAAGCAGTGGAACAGATTGCCCAGAGATTTGGATGCCCCGTCCCTGGAGACACTCAAGGTCATGCTGGGGGGACTCTGAGCACCTGATGGAGATGCAGGTGTCCCTGTTCATTGCAGGGCAGTTGGACCAGATGACCTTTAAAGGTTCCTTCCAACTCAAATGATTCTACAAAAAATAGAAAAAATATTTGCTTCTTGCTAACAGTTTTATTTCCTCAGCTTTCTTCCATACAGCATTGTTTTATGCATTTGGTGTGAGACGCTGCCTCATGCCATAGGTCATTTAACCACAGAAAGCCTTAAGGGCTAGAAAGTTGCTAAGGACGCGTATGCATTGTCTTCATTGTTGTTTTTTCCTTCCTTTAGCCTGAGATCTTCTTTGAAGTTGTCAGCTTGTCTACATGGCAGGAGGTGCTGACCCGAGAGCAGCAAGACCACCTGAAAACATTCTTGCCTCACTTTCCTGAAAACAACCGAGAGCATCAGAACAAAATCATCTCTGCACTGTTCAGTGGTGAAAACTTCCGTTTTGGAAATCCACTGCACATTGCCCAGAAGCTCTTCCGGGGTCAGTGAGCATAATAATCTTTTGTGTATTTTCGGAGTTAAGTTCTCAACTTGCGCTTGGCGAAAACTGAAGCAATTTTTACCTCTTTGCTACAGATGGACACTTTAATCCTGAAGTTGTGAAATACCGGCAGCTCTGTTTTAAGTCGCAGTACAAACGCTACTTGAGCTCCCAGCAGCAGTACTTCTACCGCCTGCTCAAGCAGGTCCTTGCTTCCCGCAATGTGAGTGACTTTGGGGCACAGCCATTGCTCTTGTGTTCTGTAGTGAGTAAGCTGTCTTTACAGCAAAGTGCCTTGGTGTTTGTGTGTTCATAATTCTCAGTCTTTCTTTTACTGAATGCTGCTTTTTCGGTGGCCTGTGTGATATAAAAATACTAGAAACATTGTTATTTTTGCAAAGTTGCATATCAGACTTAAGGTTTTGAAACTCTCATAGCTCTCAGTTCTGTAGTGTCTTTTCCATGCCCACCTTACCCCCTGATTTGCCTCTTTGTACTGTATTTTAAGAAATCAATCTGCCATTTCTATCATTGTGAAATCAGTACGTTTGCTAAACTTAGTATAAGTTTCCTATATAGCTGTACAAATTCCACAGCTTCATTGGAAGCTGGTATAGACTAGATAAAAATCTCTAATTCAGATGAGTGAGTGTGGAAAATGAATAGAGAACCGTGTAGGAAGTTATTTCCTCTGTAGCACTCAAAAGAGTTTTCCATGTTTGTGTTAGGTACGGAAACTGCACATGTGGACCTTAGACCAGTGGTTAGGGTCCTCTGAACAGGTCACATTAAATGGTAGTGAGGTGTTGTATGTACAGATCAAGACACAAAAATTTCTTACTAGATCCCTTCTGGCTTCCCTCCCCTTAAATGATGGTCTCAAATGCTGATTTTAAAATTGCGTGTATGACGAATTCTGATATTTTGCAATGCTTATCACGTAAAGAACTGAGGTAGTTACTGCACTAACTCCAAATATTAACTTCTTAACTTAGAGTGGTAACTGAGATAGCTGATGTCATGCTTATCTCATCTCCCAGTACTTGCTGGAGTTAGCTAGGAAAGGAGGCCCCGATATGACCCTGAAGAGAAAGCATTTCTCACCCTCGTATGACTCAGAAGAGCGGGAAAGACGGACACAGCGGCGCTACTTGAAGATTCTGAGGGAAGTGAGGGAGGAGTGTGGAGATACTACCTTGTCTTCTGATGAAGAAGGTAATGCTCTGGACTGAAGTAAAGATTTGAGTTGTGATTTTTTTTTTTTTACGTGAGGAAAATGTATTCGATAGAAGAATGAAAACTGGACTCTAGTTTTATTGGCTGCACTCTGATAAGCACTGGGGAACAGGATTACCTGGATTTGTGGGTGATAAGTCTTGCAGAAACTTATTTGGTTATTTATCTATTTAAGATCTAAGCTCCTGGCCTCCGAGTTCTCCAGCACGTTGTCCAAGTCCACCAGTTCCCCTGAGAGTGATACCCACGTTATCAACCTTGGACATGAAAACAGCAGGTGAGAAACCAACTAGATATGAATAAGGATGTGTGTGTCAGAATTGCTTTGAGAATCTGCAGAAGTCTGGTGTGAAAATCTGGTGTTTCATGGGAAATCATGTAATACTTCATTTTTGTAGTCTCCAAAACATCCAGATCTTCTCCCATTTTTTCTCCTTGAAAAGCTAGTATTGTAACACAAGACTACAGTTTGTGTACTGCTGCTGATTTTTCTGTTGTTTTTTTGCCCTTAATGGTTGAAGCATTAGTATAGTACAGTTTGAACCCTTTTGGTGTATGTGGCAAGGGAATTCCTCTGGAGGTTACTGTAATCAAACCTGCAAACCCTTGTGCAACACAACTGGTTCTCACTTCTTTTCACTTCTGTAATTGCATTAGCAATTAAATCTGATGAACCAAGGAAGAAAAGACTTGTTTCAAATAATCAATGCAAGTTTCAGTAAGTAAAGTTGTAGATTGTTGAGAGTGAAGATGAATAAAAAATGGCATTCTACATCTGCAAAGTACCAACATAAAAACAGCACATTACCTCTGAATGAATTTCATTGCAGACAGGATAGAACTTGGTGAAAGTGATTTGAAGATGATGCTGAGGAAACACCGTGAGAAACGAAAACGTCAACCTGTAAGATGGCAAGAAGTCTTGGGGTTGGGACTAGATATCTTTTAGCTGTCAAGTGCAGGGTACTTCTGGCTGCTAAGAAGAGTGTTTGGCCTCTTCATTCATTTCTCATAATTGTATTTAGTCATTGGTGGATTTGTGCAACTCTTGTTTATGCTTATCTATTCAGAAGTATTCTGTAATTTTTATGATGTGTGTTGCAGAGACACAAAATTTTTGATTTTGAGATTGAAAGACTTAGCTGTTTTTGTTGCAGTGATGAACTTTATAAGCTGATCTTGGATAAATTTGAGGCATTTCAGTGTTTGATTGTCTTCTGTACCTTTGTTGCTCACTTAGCATTTTATCCTTTCCTGATTTTTCTTTCTGTCTCATTGTCCCATGTAGGACCACCCAGATTTAGTGACAGCAGACATTACTCTCGAGGACATTATGACCCGTGTGAATGCTGGCAGGAAAGGTTCCTTGGCAGGTCAGTGGCTGGAGGCAGTTACTCGTGCGTGAAAAGCTAAGGATGGAGGCAGTCTCTGCTCAATGTTGCATTCTTTTGTTCTTTGCATACCTGGCTAGCTACTCTTTGATTCTAAGTTTTGATTGCACACACATAACTCCAGTTTCCAGTGAAGGTGCTTCCAGCTGAGTTATGAAATTAATTTGTATGTCTGCTCTGAGCAGTTATCTTCACCCTTCTAATTTCAATTATGTTGTTATAGAAACTGGAGGTTTTCTATTAAAGCAGTGCATTGAGGAAAAAAAAAGACACATGGAAGTGACTAGGAGGATGGAATGAACACACAGCAAATAAGTTTGCAGTACATATGTTTTTGAATATATGTTTATTTAGTTATTTTATGGTCCTCGTTGAAATATAAGATATTTTCTCATTATTTTTCTTACCTTTTGTCACATCTAAAGCCTTATTTGATCTTGCAACTTTCAAGAAAAAGGTGAAGGAAAAGGAAGATAAAAAGAAAAAAAAGCTAAAGATCATTAAATCTGAGGTGGACGATCTGGCTGACTCTCTTAGCAATGCGGATGGGATCCCATCGCTGTCTCAAGATCATTCTCCCATCCCTCTGTCGTCTGTCAAAGAGGAGTAAGTGCTTCAAAGAGCCCTGAATGCTTTGCAGGGTAAAAAATGTGGAGTATTCATCTCTGTATACTCTGCATATGAACTTCATATATATATATATAACTTCATATATATATATGAACTCATATATATAAGTCAGGAAACTTACACCCTGCTTGTGTTTTCTTTCATCTGAAGACCTCTTGAAGATATGAAGCCGTGCCTTGGAGTAAATGAAATATCTTCCAGCTTCTTTTTCCTTCTTTTGGAGATACTGTTTCTGGAAGGACCTGCTAGTCTCTCTGTGGTGAGGAACCACCCACATATTTAAGAATCTTTGCAGAAAGTAAAATTAAAGCATTGCATAACTATGTGATAGTGATTTTCTACAGAAGTGTGCTGCTCTAAATCACATTAGTGTGTAGATTCCACACTAAAGAATTACAACTATTTGAAAGTGCCTGCCGTGTTCTGTTTTTAATGTGTTTCATAAATTTAGTCTATTGCCTTTGTAAGTCTTTCCATATCTATTGTTTAGATCATGATTAAATAAATTCCGCCAGTGATGGTGGGGAATTCTTCTCCCATTCTTGGTGTGTTTTCTGAAATACCATCTTATGGTTACTTGAAAAAGTGTGGTGATTTTTTTTTTTTCTTTTATCAGTATAAAATCTTTTTTTCCCTCTTTAATCTTGTTTTCCTCTTCTGTTAAAACATTCATAGTTTAAAGCATTTGATCTTTAACAGAATGTTTGTTTTTCCTTTCCAGCTTGAGGATAAAGTTCTGGATTGGCAATCTTCTCCTGCCAGTGCACTAAATACCTGGTTTTCCTTTGCCCCTAACTGGTCTGAACTGGTTTTACCTGCCTTGCAGTATCTGACAGGTGACAGCAGAGGTAAGAATGGCTGTCAAAAGTACTAGTGGTGCTTGTACCTCAGTTCTAATCAGGGCTGGTTTATATTATAGTTCCAGTCAACCTTTAATTCATCACTACAATAAGTCATTGTATTGTTTACAGTGTTTCTGTTATAGGCTTTGTGGGGTTTTTTTTCTTGATTTTGGTAGACTTCGTTTGCATGTGGATAATCGATAAGACCCAGCTTGACTCTAATAAATCCCTGTTTCAGTTATACATTCTCTTCTGTTTAGATCATGTGCTTCAGGCAGCGTGTTTGAAGCAGGTGCAAAGAGCTTGTGGTTGTCTATGGAGATAATGAAAAATAAACTGGATGATGCCTTGAGCAATCCACTGGAAATGTAGAGTTGGCCCAGCTTTGACCTGGGGCTTGGACCTGCTAAGCTTCACTTGCTCCTTTTAAACTAAGTTATTCTGTTGTTGTGATTTACTTAGTTAGAAGTTTTAAATGGAGAGAGACAATGTAAATTGTAGTGGTCTTTGCAACATGGATACTTAATGTTCTCCACAATGCTGTTGATTACTGTACATCTCAGTTTTGTTTCCAGGTGAGCCCAGGGATAGTTCCCATACAGTAACAGTTTGTAGTGCCTCACAGCATGAGCAGGATCTCATCTGACAGCCTGTAGATGAAAGGCTCATTGCCCTGTTGTGTTCTTTTCTGGGACTGGCACTGTTACTTGGAGATGCTAACCTTCCCATTGGGCACGTATAAATTTAGAAATGTTCTTACATAATCACTCTAAATGCTTTGTCTGTCACTATGTGTCTAACTCACCAGTTTGCATTACAACAGTAGGATTGTGAGGGTTGCACTGTTGTATGATGTCTCTGAAATGCACATCTTTCATTGTAGATGTTCCATCCAGCTTCTCACCTTTTGTTGAATTCAAGGAAAAAACACAGCAGTGGAAATTGCTTGGTAACTTGCACTTTTCTATGATTTCTACTATGGTAAAGATTAGTTGTTTTTTCCAAGATGCTACTTTTCAGCTTGCTGCAGCCCAGAGAGAAAGTCCAGCAGAGCTGTAATTTCAGTGGTTAGGCCTTTTGTATTATTCTAGCTGAGCAGAAATGTGTTCTACATTCGAGGCTTTCACGAAACATTATTTTCAGCAGGAGGCAGATTAAGTGAGCAAAGGCACTGAACTTTTATTTCTTTACGTTGCTGACATAACTATGTTTGTCACCCTTCAAATCTTTCTGAACACCATCATATTTTCCATTCTGTAGAGCATACTTTCTGGTTCTTCAGACTAATTCTTAATTATTACAGTTATAACTGAATTAAGCTTCTCTGTGGAGCAAGCTGATATTATTCACATTTTAAAAGTGGGAACCAAAGAGCAAATTAGTAATAAATGTGCCTAGACTCATATTGAGAGACTTACAGATGCTGTGCATTTTTGATTTTTGCTTTAGCTGCTAGGCAGATTTTTTTTATTCTCAATTATAGTAACTCTTGGTCATATCCACAGGCTTAAATTGGCTGAATTTTGGAGTCAGGTTAGATTTGATGATCTTAGAGGTCTTTTCCAACCTTAATGACTCTGTGATTCTAAGGTATTCCTCCAGTCCTTTACATGATCTTTGGTGCAGCTTATGTAGACACTTGTTTCTGCTCAGGGTCTTGGTGAACTGGGTTTATCTTGGAAAGTGAAAACCACCTGCGAACATCAAGGGGCTGTATCTCAAGTGATATCTTTTTTGCTATGCCTGGAGTTGAAGCATTATCTTTCAGATGAGCATAGGGGATTTACTAGGTTTTAGCCCTTTCCTGAGCTGTGTTCAAGTAGTGAAACTAGAGCATCTGTGAAATACGTAAGATACCTTGTGACTGGTGGTGCATAGAGGTTGGAAGGGAGTGTAGGAGATGATTGGGAAGTACAATTACCTGGCATAATAACAAATGATTTTCTTTTCCTATGTTTCTTGAATTCTTGAACTAGGTTCTTGCCAAGACCATGAGAAAGAATTGGCAGCACTGTTTCAGCTCTGGTTGGAGACCAAGGACCAGACTTTTTTCAAAGTGAGTCCAGAAGAAAATGGTCTTTTAGCAGCACAAAGCCTGACTGGGTTGTACCCAACACTGACATTTCTGTTTTTTTGATAGGAAAATGAAGACAGCTCAGATGCCACAACACCAATTCCCAGAGTGTAAGTATACAATACTGCTTAAAAACTTCTGCAGTATGTGCTAAAGCTGTGAAGTTTGGTCTTTGCACCTCTGTATCTGAACAGTTGGTTACTTGAAAGAAAAATTTTCATAATGAAGCAGGAAGGAATTTTTAGTCTGAGTTTATAAATACTGTAACTAGACATGGGAAACTCAACTCAGTTTTTCCCATGTTCACCTGTTATCCAAGCAGACCTTTAATCAAGCTTGTGTCCTGATTACTAGATTACTGACAGTCCTTGCTTACCTTCAGATAAGCTGTTGAGTGTATTTTCAGGCCTCTGCAAGACTTATTTATACCAACATAAATGCTTTCAGAACTTATGCTTTGGTGCCAGAAAAATTTACAGTATGGGTGAGGGGTGGCTAATCCTTTGGGATGGTCTTTGGGATTATTTTGGGTTTGTTGCTCAAAACTGATGGTAATCTTTGTTTCAGAAGGACTGACTACGTAGTCCGACCTAGCACTGGAGAAGAGAAACGTGTGTTTCAGGAGCAGGTAAAAAAGAAGCTTCTGAAGAGCTGGCCATTAAATCAGGAGACTTTGTATGGAATGGGAGTTGTATACTCTTGAAAAACTTTGTTAATACAAACGGTTAACATGTTTCTTCTGCCTTGAAGTAGGCATTTCAGCCTCAGATAAAACTTACTAACAACCTAGCCTAGCTGCTTATTTCATAAATACCTTTATTTCCTATTGGTATTGGGAAAATTAATTGATATTGTTAGAGCCAACACCTCTATCTCCTTTTGCATCTCCCAGCAAATGAAGATGATGTATCTATATTTTTTGAACATGTATGAGTGCAAAAAGCAGAAGACGTGGCAATAAGTGCGCCAATACTTACCTTGTCTGTAGTAGACACAAGTTTCATTGTGTCTTTAGGGCTTGTGGTCTTGCTGGAAGAATGTGTTTATTGTAGGGTAAACGTGGTGAGTATTCTTCTCCCTGGGTACGTGTGCTGTTTGCGTGGTAGAATAAATTTTGGAAATCTCTCTTTTGCCAGATGAGAGGGGGAAGAAATGGCATGTTGCCACAGGGAGAAGGGTGCTCACTGGGCAGAAAGCCTGTCTGTGGCACTTCTGTAGTCTGTGCTGCTGCTTAACAACAAACCTGATGTACTGTGCCTGCACACTTTGTCTGGGTGATGCTTTATATTCTGCTTGAAGTAGTTCGTACTTGTCTTGATCCAAACTAGGTTTGTACAACTTGTACACTGTACTTGAGTGTTTAATTAAATAACTATCTAGAGAATGAGAATAACTTAACCAGTATTATAATATCAGTTACAAGCCTCAAGACTTTGCTCAGTATGTTTTCTGCTAAATTCAGTCCTCCTCTTTCAAAACACAGGAACGTTATCGTTACAGCCAGCCCCACAAAGCTTTCACATTCCGTATGCATGGCTTTGAGTCTGTTGTTGGTCCTGTGAAGGGGGTGTTTGACAAGGAAACATCATTAAACAAAGCCCGAGAGCATTCTCTCCTGCGATCAGACAGACCAGCATATGTCACCATCTTGTCCCTTGGTAAGGTGATAGCATCCTCTGCCAATTTTTATTTCTTTTAAATAAAAAGGCACCTTTGTCCAAACAGTGACTTCAGGAATCTACGTTAAAAAGGAAAAGGTGAATGGACTGGCATGATGTAAGTGAAGAAGAAATAAATTATATGAAATGATGATGATGAAATGCTGGGAGCAGGTATAACTAGAAGAGAAGGCAACTGTAGATTACTTGTCATCTGAGAGGAAATAGAGAGGAGAGTCCATGGGGCCAGTAGAAACTAAGGCTCAGATAAGTGGAAAACAAAGAGTAGTGGTTTAAGTGTACTGTTGTGAAGTTGGGGCATTGTGAAGCTGAGGGGTTGAGTGCTGGTCCCTAAGTTCCTTATGCCTGGCTCTCAACCAGCACAGTAAATGTACTTTAAAGTGATCATTTGTAATCTCTGCTCATATAGACATCAGAAGCCCCGAGGGATCATGGGGACTAGATTTGTGGACTAAGAGGGCACTGTGAGAGTGGAGATGATAAAGCAATACTGAAACATATTTGCCAAAGTATTTGAGTATAGGTACCTTGTTAGGGCTGGAAATTTAAACTCTGATTTTCTCCTTCAGTTCGTGATGCTGCTGCTCGCCTTCCTAATGGAGAAGGAACTCGTGCTGAAATCTGTGAACTGCTTAAAGATTCCCAGTTCCTAGCTCCTGATGTCACTAGTGCTCAGGTATGTAGGATGTCATCTAGAAGAATCAATTAGTTTCTCTTAGAAAAATATTGCAGAGACTCAGTTAGTATTCAGTGACAAAAGCCCAATAATTCTTAGAATGCTTTGACTAGAAAATGAGAGCTCCCTGGTATTACGGCGAGCTGCTGCAAATCTGTGCTGAATTCAGGATGACAGAAAAACAGCTTGAATAAACAGCATTAACAGCGTGTCATACGTACAGCCTCTCACATTTTGGATTCAGGAACAGTCGATTTTTCAGAGCCCTTTGTTGAAGCTCTGTTTAATCCAAGAAGGCACGCAGCACCCTGTAGTGCAAGTTCTGCTCTCAGTCAGTTCTCACTTAAATGGGAGATCGCTAGCAACTTACTCTGGTTTTATGCTGAATAGGTTTGACTTTCCTATACATGACCTCTGGCTACTCCAACCTGGGACATCCTGTAATTCTGTGAATTCTGAATTTTCAGGTTAATACTGTTGTGAGTGGTGCTTTGGATCGATTACATTATGAGAAAGATCCCTGTGTGAAATACGATATTGGACGCAAGTTGTGGATCTACCTGCACCGAGACAGGAGTGAGGAAGAGTTTGGTAAGCCTGGCTTGGTGGTACTGCCCTGTTCAGTATCTTCAAAATTGAAAATGTGTTTAAATTTCATCCTGTTTTTTCACTTGCCATGCTCTTGAGCTTCTTTAATCTAGCTGGGTAGTGAACATTAATTCCTCGGTTTAGCTTTTTTCTCTAGTCACTTGGCTAACATTAGCCCATTAACACTTAAGTAGAGTCTTGCTGAACAGTATGTTAATTTGTAGTATTCTTTAGAAAAATAGCATCCTGTGATGCTATTTTTTGGCTGTATTTTCTATACAGCAAACCTGTACAAGAACTGCAGATGCATGTACATTATGTACACTGATAACTTCGCCACATCGTTGTTTCAGCCTTTTGGGGCAATTAGCCCCAATTGTTGGGGGTTTAGCCCCAATTACTTGGTGGGTTTTTGGCTTTTCTTGCAAGCTATTACATGTACCTGTGTATATTTGTGCTTGATTTCTTGTCTGAAGATGAACTTATAGCTTTGGATAGCCACTATCTTAACTAAATCTATGTTCAGGAACCCTAACCATTAATTTGCATTTGCAGAACGGATCCACCAGGCTCAAGCTGCTGCAGCAAAGGCCAAGAAAGCTCTTCAGCAGAAGCCAAAACCTCCAGCTAAAGTGGTAAATTTCTTTGCATAGATTTGCACAGATGCTTTTGTGATTGAGGGTGAGACATGAGGTTAACTTGATCTGTAAATTTTGCATCCATTGGGGCTGATGAAAATTACCACCTATTTATTTATTTCCTTTTTGAGCTAACAGTTTGTTATGTGAATGATTGTGAGAGTTAGTCTAGTACCAGTGCATGGAATGAAGAAGAGGGAACTTTGCTTCTCCCAGCTTCCACTATTATCCATGTCAACAGAATTTGTGTGCTCCCTCTCTTAGAGATGGTTTCTTTAGATACAGTTTAGAGATCAATCTGTAACAGAGCACGTGGAACATGCCTGCTGTTCTGCCCCTCTTGCTGTGCTGAATCTATGAGGATTTGGATGTCTTTCTTTTAATTTTAGTATCGATATCAAATATCTCTAAAATAGTTGCAGCTGGCAAATTAACCAGGGTGGATATCTGAATGTCATGAATGTTTCTCACTGCTGAGCTGCACTTCTGCCTGAGAACAGCAAGAGCCAGACTGACCAGCTCACTTGTGGCTGCTGTTGAGGAAGGCAAAAAGAACGTTGTCTGTGCTTTCAAGATTTTGCACAATGGCATCGTTTGTAACTTTATAGATCTGTTTGAAGTGCTCAGTCTGCTCTCCTTACAGTGCAACAATCAAAATGAGCTTCTGTAAAGACCTTGATGTTTGAATTGGTTTCTCTGCAGAAATCTAGTAACAAGGAGAGTTCTGTGAAAGCACTCCCCAGCAGCACATCAGAGCCCAGTCAGCTGAGCCTTAGTGACTCCAGCATGCCACCAACTCCAGTGACTCCTGTGACACCAACTGCACCAGCATTACCAGCAACGCCTATTTCACCCCCACCAGTGTCTGTGGTTAGCAAGAGTATATCTGGTGCTGGATCAGAGCCAGCAAAAGCCAGCCAAAGGTATGCTCTTCTGTCTCATACACCACTTCTGAATATTACTGGTTCTTTCTCAGTCGTCTCCTACATCTTTGCTGACCTATTTTATCTTTTCTGTAGTGTTCTTCTGGTTTCATCTCCTACCATGCCGCAGCTCGGGACATTGCTTTCCACAGCCCAGAGCTCACAGACACAGCCTGGGCCGCAGCCACCCCCCACCCGGGTGGTAAGTCACACTGCATCCTCAGGACTGCCACAGGTCCGAGTGGTCACTGCCCAGTCCAGCCTCCCAGCGGTGTCTCAGCAAGCCCCGGTGGTCACGCAGCAGCAGCAGCCTTCGTCAGTGCCTCAGATCCGTGTTCCAGCTACAGCCACGCAGACCAAAGTGCTGCCTCAGGTACGACTGCCTGCACGGAAATGGTGGGGTGACTGACTGCGAGTCTGTGGGTCTCCCCAGTATGGTGCACAGGGATTGCCTGCTGTGTTGGAACATGCAGTAACTGCAGGACAGAGCTTGGTAGCAGTTGCACATAAATACTGTTCAGTGCCCCTTTATTCTTCCCATTGCCAGTTTATATGGCAGCATTAGTTTGTACATTACAGTAAAAAATGCAGAATTTGCAAGCTAAGGCATGAGACAAAACCAGTAGACGTTGTCTGTTAGGGTTGTTAGTCTGGTCATAAGCTGCCTCTTTTGTCTTGCTGTAGGCTGTGATGACTCTACCAGTAAAAGCTCAAACCAGCCCAGTGCAGGTGCAAAGACCAGGAACCTCCGTGACGGGCCAGACAGGCATCACCGTGGCAGGACTGTCTGCAGCACCCGGTCCTGCTGTAAAGCCAGTTGCCAGCTCTCCAGGCAGTTCTGCTACAAGCACCCCTTCTACCACTGTCATCCAGAACGTCGCTGGCCAGAATATCATCAAGCAGGTGAGAGGGGGGGAGATGACAGTGGACTCCACGTCCCAGTTGTTTAACAGTTACTGGGACAGATGTGATGTGCAGGTGTGAAAAGATAGTGAAAACAATAGTTAGCCACAGTGTACGAGGTGACTGACCATGCAGGGTTAGGCAATGGCTGGTTTGCTGTATTTGATCCCTGTTTTCATGTACAGGTGTAGAATGCGTTAGCGCAGGCTCTTTAACTTATAATTTTCAGATGTTGATCTTTTTTTTAATTCATTTTCTTTGGAAAAGAAACCGATTCCAGAGTATTTCGTATGATTTTGTGAATGCTGTCTAATGAACAACAAAAACTCTTTTTAGCAGTGCAGTGAGCAGTAGCATCCTGCTGAAGCGTTGCTTCAATTCTTACAGGAGAAAAGAAGTTTTACGTTTGTTTTACTGTGCCTTGGGCTGTGTTCTGGTTTGATATAGTTGCTTCTCTGATCTTTTCCAGGTGGCTATTACAGGGCAGCTTGGCATGAAGACCCAGCCTGGAAGTGGCATCCCGCTTACAGCTACCAATTTTCGGATCCAAGGAAAGGATGTGTTGCGCCTACCCCCCTCCTCCATCACCACAGATGCGAAGGGACAGACTGTGCTGCGTATCACCCCGGACATGATGGCCACCTTGGCCAAATCCCAAGTCACTACTGTCAAACTGACTCAGGACCTCTTCACAGCAGCTGCTGGAAGCAGTGCTGGTGGGAAAGGCATTTCTGCAACTCTGCATGTGACATCCAATCCTGTCCAGACTGCTGATTCTCCAGCCAAGACTAGCACGGCCACTTCTGCTTCTTCCAGTCCAGCTGGAAGCACTGTGGTTAAAGTGACTCCTGACTTAAAGACTGCAGAGCCAACGAGTTCTGCTTTCAGACTGATGCCTGCTCTGGGCATGACTGTGGCAGATCAGAAGAGCAAGGCCATTACTACAGTGGCATCCACAGAGGCCAAGCCAGCTGCTACCATAAGAATCGTGCAGGGGCTGGGGGTGATGCCACCCAAAGCTGGGCAGACTATTACTGTAGCTACTCATGCTAAGCAAATACCCTCTTCTTCAGCAGTGAGCATGCCTGGCACAGTCCATACCTCAGCTGTCTCGTTACCAACCATGAGCGCCACAGTGTCGAAAGCAGTTGCTGTTGCCTCAGGAGCTGCTGGAACTCCCATAACTATAGGCACAGGAGCCACTGCTGTGCGGCAGGTGCCTGTCAGCACCACAGTAGTGTCTACATCGCAGGCAGTAAGTAATGCTGAACTTTTTCTGGAGGTGGGTGGGAAAGGAGAATGATGGTTTATTGCTGATGGCTTATCTCTGAAAACTTCATATCCACAAAAGAACAAATTAAGTACTGTAGAATGTGAGTCTGCAACTAATTTCATGGTGTTCTGCATCTTGCCCCACACTTCCAATACCATTCCAAAAGAAAATATTTCAGAAATAGGAGTGCTTGTTACTTGTATAAACATTTTTGTCAAATTCCCAGTTTAATGCCATTTTAGTGGCCAAAGCTGAACGTAATGTAAACTGTACTGTGAATGCTGAATAAGCGAATTGACATTACCATCATTTCTTAAAGATAAAAACGATGGCCAGATGCAATGCAGATCCTTTCCAGAGAAGTATTGTGGTGCAAAGATGGCGTGGGCTTGCAGGGTTGAGGCAGCTGTGAAGTGAATGAGATGGAGGTGAATTTTAATTAGCCTGAAATAGAGCACAGATTATATCAGCAGTGCTGCTTTGGTTTCTACTCCCAGGGTGCTAAAAAGCAAGCTGAGTGGTAATTGCATGTTGTCAAGCAGTTTCTCTGCTGAACTCCCTGCGGCTGCTCATGTATTCTTCAACTTCTCTAGGGTAAACTACCAGCACGAATAACGGTGCCTCTGTCAGTGATCAGCCAGCCAGTGAAAGGCAAGAGTGTGGTGACAGCCCCCATCATCAAGGGCAACCTTGGGGCCAAGTAAGTACTTCTTACCTGTTAGTTTTGTTTAGAAATAGGCTGAGGAAGTTCTCTGTTCTGTTAGGTTCCTGGGGATCTAGCAAGCAGGGGGTGGTAGTGACTTGAGGTCTATTGATAGGGCCATTAACAGCAAGAAACTGAGAGAATATGGTATCTGGCAGTGAGACTGCAGCTTTTGTTCAGGTGCCCTGAGATGAAGGTTCTAGCAAATACAGTGAAGAAAATGATGTTCTTTGCCTTTAAACCAACTATGAGATTAGTTCTTTGTTTGAGCAAAAATTGACCTGGTAACATACCCAAAACTATTTGTAATCTGAGGCCATCTCTCTGTTAAAGAAACTAGTGCATTGTTAACTGCCTCAGTGCAAATTCCTCTGGCGTTCAGGTATTGCAGTCTTTCTGTTTATTCTTCCATGAATTCTGGTAGTGTCTCCCTTAGTTAATATTTCAAGGCAGAGCATTGTGTGCTCAGCTATTTTCTACATTCCTTGGGAAGTGGTCTGGTCTGATCAGACTAGCCCAGTAACAAACATGCTTCAGAGTTAGAGGGTTTAATTCATGTGAGAAGGTAATTCTCTCTGATCGTGAGAAATGTTGACATAAACTTTTCACTTGTGTATTTGCCATTGTTGTGAAACAAAAAGAATTAAAATTGTTAGTAAATTAGCTAAGTAATTTAATCTCCTAGCAACTGAAGAACAGTTTGTGAAAGATCTCGCCCGCTGTGCTGTTTATTGACCTTTCAACAATTCTCTTTCCTTAGCATCAGTGGATTAGGTAGAAATATCATCCTGACTACAATGCCAGCGGGGACAAAACTGATTGCTGGGAACAAACCTGTGAGTTTTCTGACTGCACAGCAACTGCAGCAGCTGCAGCAGCAAGGCCAGGCCACACAGGTAATGGCATGTAGAATGATTCTGTTATTTGGTTTGTGATGACTTGACGTCTTCATGAGGACATTACGTGTGATACGTGGGTTTCCATAAAAAGTACAGGTGCACAGCTTGTTTGTAGTGTCTGCATTAAGTATATGCACTGCATCGTTTCCTTTACCCTCCCTGCATCCAGTTATGGTTTTTAAATGTTTTTCAAGTACTGATAGTATAATGACTGTAAATCCAAAAGTCCTGCGAGGAAACATTTCCGATTGATTGAAGGATTGTTTCTGTACGCTTGACTTTTCTTGTAGTGCTTTCCACTTTGGCTTCTGCAGGCCACCGTTTCTTCAAGAAATCATATTGCTTCTTTGTATAATCATTTTTCTGTATGAAAATTAGTGTTCTGTTATTCCAGAAAAGTCATCTTCCTTGAGAGCTGCTAGTAGCAAGTCTTTAGAAGTGAAATATCCAGCAGATCTAAGTCGTTCTGAAAACTTGTAATAGCAGTTGACGCGTAGGTTTTTATTCAAACAAAATTCTTCCTCTCTAATCTTGAGATCTCTTGCCACCCTCCCTCAAGAATCGTGGATGGAGTGATCTTCTTCTGCCATATTCTGCTCTTGATAAGTTTTGGTGCTTGGTATTGTTCACATAACTGAATTTTTGTTTGCAGCAGTAGTTGATTCACCAGTGTTGATGCAAGCGTTCTGTGTCACCAAGTTGTTCTTGACATGAGTTGAATTTTTTTCTTTCCATTTCAAACAGGTGCGAATTCAAACAGTACCAGCCTCCCATCTGCAGCAGGGAACGGTGTCTGGCTCAACTAAAGCAGTTTCCACTGTCGTCGTGACAACAGCTCCATCTCCAAAACAGACCCAAGATCAGCTATGAACACTGGTTTGAAAACAGATTGCTTTCCAGCAGCTTTCCTGAATATGTTGTCATCTTCTCTCCAGCCACCCAAGGCTACCTAACCACAGTCCTGGCTAGGGATTGGACTGGATTCTGTCACGTGCAACACGTTTCTTGTCTGGAGCCAGCATGTGATGTCTAGATAGAAATTCCACATCAAAAGATGCTGTACCTGTAAAACAGATTGTTTCAGTCCAGAGCTGTAAAGCCGTGGCATTCAGCATTTAAGAAATGTCTTCCTTTTCTTTGTTCTCTTCCCATCCTAAGGTCTTTTTACAAAAGGCCATCTATAATTTCTGTCCGTTTTGGGTTGTAGACAAAGCAGTTGATCTTGGGCCTTCCTTACCCAGGAAATCTTTCTTGGAAGAGGTAATTCACTGGCTTTTCAAGTCATGAAGAAGATACATTCTTTTGGTGGAGTCTAGCTGTCACTAATTTTATGTAGGTGACTTATGATCATGGCTAGGATGCCAGAGGTTTGTAACATAGCCTGAAAGTAGATCCCAGACACATTCAGTGTACTATTTATATATAGACTTCAAAAGTACCTCTCCCCTATCTCTAAGCTCGAACTTCTTTTTGAGTAGATACCACTTCCATGTCAAATTTCTGTCAAGGGAAGTATGAGAGTCCCTGCTCACGACGGTTCTTGCTGTTAAAAAAAAAAAAAAAAAAAAAAAAAAAAAAAAAAGAGCTAGTAACCATGGGGAAGAGTGAGAAGTGGAGGAGATACGAAAAGGTGTTGTGTGAACAAGTCCGTCAACAAATGAGAATATACTGAAAAGGAAAGTGTTCATCAGAGGCATCTTCCTTTAGTTTTCCTCAACAAATCTTTTTATCAGTCGAAATAGACTTAGTTTGTTTTGAAAGTTTGGAACATGTTTTCAAATATACCCCAACTTTAGTCTCTTGGGCTCAGAAGAAGTATTTTAATGTGTGATGCTGGCCTTCCATTTGGTTTTTATCTTAAAAATTTTCTCTCTTTATAAATTTGTTTGAATTTTGCACATATTGGAGATGAGTTCCTTGCTGTTCTGACATGACCTTGAAGCTTTCCCAGAATGACATCACAAGAAGTTGTTGGACTAGGAGAAGAATAAAAATGCAGAAAGCCTTACAGATCTCTGCCATCTCCTTTCAGTTTTGTACAGCTTGTTTTGTGGATGATTGTGTAGCCTGTCAAGGGCTAACAGATTGTCCATCTTCCTTTATAAGATCTAATTCTCTTGTCTTTGTTTAAAATGTGCTTTGCTCTGTTACATATTATTGAATATAATGTATTTTAAGAGCCAAGTGTTACAGTTCAGTGCTCTCCAGTGCTAGTGGAACTTCATGACAGAAGCTGAAGCTGTGTGTTGCTGTTCAGACCAACTACATCTGAGCAGAGCAAACTCTTCTGCTGAGCTTCAGATGGGGTATGTCAGTCTTTCTGTACAGTAGCTAACCTACTTAAGGGTGAGTTGGAGGAAACTGGGTATTTAAATTAAAAAAAAATGGGCTATCTGCAAGTATTGAATAAGCAGGACACACCAAAACACCATTTTTAAGCAAGCACTTGTATTATGGTTTATAGGCATAGGAATATAATTTGGAGTGGTAATGGTTTTCTGAGCACCTGTCCTACTTTGTCAGTTTTTGTACCTCTTGTACCTTAAGTCCATCAAACAAGTAGACAGTCTCTAGTCTGGGAGGTAGGTGAGGACATGCTTAAGTCCTTTTACAAAGTCTTAGTTGTGAAGTTAAAAATGAGAAGTGGAAGAGATGGCAACATTCTTCTATTTCTTATATGAAAAAGCCTCTAAATTCAAAGCGTAATCAAGAGAATTCTGCTATGTTAGTTCTATTCATAAAGTTGTTCAGTGTCAAAACTTGCCATCAAGTGCTGAAAGATGATTACAGTGTGAAGCACCTTTAATTTCTGTGAATCCTCTTGCAAGTAACCATGTGAATTTGTCTCTGGACATGAGGCATTGACAGTTTTAAGTTTAGCAAAACAAAAAATGAGCATCTAATTGCATGAGTTTGGTGGTCTCTGACATCGTTGCTGCTGCTGAGCTTAAGTCTCAGTTTGGATTAACACCATCTCCTTTCTTCCATAACTGTCTTTGCTAAACTCCTCGCCTACACGAGCTACCTTTCCATGCATGACTGCTTGGCTGAAGCCCATTCTTTTTGCTTTTGAAGCCTGTGATCTCTGGGGAGAGAGCACCAGTCACTGTGTGGGTTTCTTGTGTTGAAGAACTACACGCTGGATTGACTAGTACACCAACTTCCAAGAACAAAGTACAGCCTGTTCAGTTCAGTGGAGTTTGGCTTCCAGTCATATGATGAGTTGCTTCCACTCTGTTTGGAAAATAACCCTTAAGCTACTGCAAGTAAAGAGCCCTTGTTTTCTATAAATAACCTTTAATTTCTACACAATATGCTGAAGGGCAGAGAGGAGTTTGAGATAGGTTTTTTGATGTATGCTGCTAGGGCTGAATGAGTGTATTTAAACTAAGCTGTGCTCCAGGTGTTTGCTCCTTCGTCCCCTTGCTCTGGGCACTAAAAGCTGCTCCAGAGGAGCACTGCAAAGCTGCACGAGTGCACATGCAGGAGTAAAAGGCTGAGAGCAAGTACCATGCTGACAGTATCGATTTTCCAACTGTTTATCCTGCAAGGCCTGAAACTGAACGGACTTCCAGTCTGATACATCTCTGCCATTACCTTTTTAATTAAAAAACGGAGTTACAGCCTGTTTCCATGAGAGTGAGATCCTCGCTAGTGTTATGCAAGAGTCTTTATTGTTTCTTAAAAGCTGTGGGATAGATATTTATTTCCACCAAGAGAATATCATGTAACCATTGCTTACAAGGACTGAGTGTGCTACACAAACTGCCACAGGCCATTTAAAGACACTCTAACCTTTATTTTAACAACTGCTTCATTTTATTCAAGTCATGGGGGAAATCTGTATTTATATACCTCAGTGAGATGCTCTCATAAACTATGGAACTCTCCTTGGGGTTACTTCAAGTTTTACTTCAAGTTTTTTAAAAGCAAATAATTAACTGAGCAGCAATGGGCCTATTTTTAACAGTTGTCCTTCATTGTCCGAATGCCTCGAAGTCATTGGCACAGTATTTAGGTAGATACAGAAACCCTGTCACTTGTTTTTCACATGGCAAAACTGAAACAGACACTGGAACAAAGTAGGAGTAGACTCAGCTTTTGTACCTGGTCCTGCCTGACCTGAATTTGGCACCTGGTGCCTCCCTCCAGGACCCTTCTGCCTGAGCACTGTTCCCATGCGCTGTATGGTGGCAGCCTGAGGTCGAGAATTTTCTCCCATTGCCTTAAACACACCTTGTTACAGAGCGGACAGAGCTATGGGAGAAGCTAGATGGAAACAAGGAGACTGCCTCAAACAGAGACGTGTTTTAATATTGTAGTTGCTGGGTAGCAATCAGCTTAGTTTAATCTGTAACTTAGTTAAATCATTGTTATGTGGGCAGGTTAGATTGTTGTGAACCAAACAGGATCCGTAGTGCTACTCTGGGCCGTTCGACAGCAGCTAAATTCATTCCATTGGATGGGCACATCCACGTGCAGCTGTGGGAATTTGCATTTTGCCACCAGCAGAGTGGTTAAACATTAACACTGTCCTCTGCTCTCGTCTTTAATAGCTCAGAGAAGTACTGTGCTTTACTGGTTAGTTTGCTTCTTGAGGTGCTCCTTGGGGTCTGGCTCAGTTGCTTTTACAACTGTGCAATAACCTGTGAGCTGGGCAACTGGTGTGTGCTGGCACTGGCCATCTCCTGTTTACCTTCTGTTTCCAGCTGTACTGAGTTACTGACCTGGCACCTCATTTGATACAAACTTCAGGGTGGCATTGCTATATCTGATGGAACTTGTGAGTGCAAACTCAGTGCGGTCATTTAATGGGAGTTTTGTGAATGTGTAGTGAAATACTGGCTCGTTTTTGCAAACCATTTTGCAGTACCGTTTCTCCCACTGTGCCTCTCAGTATCCAACCCTGCTACATTCCAGTAAGTGATGGCATGGCTGGGGATAGCAAGGATAGCTCATACCCACTGTTGGGTCTCCAGAAACGTGCAGCAGCATCCATGAATGTCAATGGGTGCCATTTTTTCTGCACAGAGGAATTTAATTCCACGCTGCACTTCCATGTCAGACAGCATTGGGTCAGACTGCCCCTCTGCTGCCATCTGTCTCACGGCAACAAAATGTAACAGAATATTGTTAGGAGGATTCAACCCCTACTGCCGTACCACCAACCACTGATACCTCCAGAGGCAAAGTCATCTGACCGCCCACAGATTCCTGTAGGATGAGTTGCTCTCTGGATAGAACCATTCTTTACCACGGACTATAAAGATAATTCTGGGTGACTAGCTCAAATTCGGGCTTTTAAACATTTAGTTGGGAGATGATGCATCTTATGTAAAGTGAACCATCCAAGAATATGTGGGAAGATTGCGGTAGAACAAAGTAGTAAACTCAGGTCATTCAGGTTCCATTTAGTTTAATTGTTAAATTACTTTCCTTTGTCCTGAGGCATGAGCTTGTGAACTGACAGAGTTCTTAAAGTTTGAGAGTTTGAACTTTTCCCAAAATAGTGTAAATACTTGGCTTTTAAAATGATCTGACATTTGCTTCCCCACAAGTCCAGCAGAGTTCGTATCTGTGAACTGTGATAGAGCACAGCGATTCTCGTTCATATTTTAGAGGAGTCCTGATTTCTTTCCAGTTATAAACGCTATCAGCAATTTCCAGTTTGAGCATGGATTAATCTTGTGTGTGGTGTCCTACATTGAGGTCTGAAAACTGATAAATCAGAAGTAAAAGTTTTAAGAACCAATTTGTTCATTGATATTGAGAACTCTCCTCCAAACTACCTGCGTAAGCCTTACATCTGTGTCTTGTCACGTTACTTCTTCTCACTGTCATCCAGTTTGCAAGACCTGGGGCAAAGCAACTCACCTTCCAGGACCAAGATCCTTGAAGGAGAAACATGCTGCTCTTTCATAGCTCCAGGACCAGACGGTTTTGCTTCCACACTTACAGCACAGTGTCACCAAATACAGGAGGGGGGATCATTGGATGCTCCCATCCAGAGCAAGTTGGTCGTGTCCTCAAAACAGAAGAGCAAAGCTGCTGAAGGTCACGCCGTGCTACCTGTTGTGCTGGTGCTGCGTGCAGAGCTAACAAGGACCTGGGAGCGAGGACCTGAAAAGATGCTGGCATTGTTTGAAACCAGGTAAGTGACTTTCATGTGCTGATGTGTCATTCTGAATGAATTCTCAGCAACGGAAAATTTTTTCAGTTTGTCCTTGAGGAATCAGTGGTTAGTTGGCATTTACGAGACAGAGGGAAACGCTACGTACAAAAATATGCTTGATTACTTTAAGAAGTATTTGCACTGAGGACTTTTTGACCATTTAAGCAAGCTGCCTGAAAGCCTGCGGTGAGAACTGTTTCTTCCCTCTCTCCCTGAAAATATGAATATGGGCAGAGTGAAAAGTCACTGCAACTTTATGGATTACTGTTCTCTTGAGTAAGGAAATAAGTTCTGTTTCATAGCTGGAGTGGGATGAGTGTGTGTAGTTTAAATGACAAGCAGTAAGTTGGTAAGCTGTTGTATCGTGATTTGCTTTTAATGATGTCCCTGTAACGAAAGAGCTCTTCCAACCTAGGCTGTCATGTAGTAGCTGTGAAGCTGCCTCAAAGCTGCTGGAAAGCAGAGAGAGATGGTTATCTTCTCTGTCAGTTTTATTGTCACAGTGTCACACGTGGTCATATGCTTTTAACTAAAAAAAAAAAAAATCATGAATGTAACTGTGTTGTT
The DNA here is from genome assembly GCA_013396635.1 of Penelope pileata. Taxonomy (NCBI): domain Eukaryota; kingdom Metazoa; phylum Chordata; class Aves; order Galliformes; family Cracidae; genus Penelope; species Penelope pileata. The sequence continues at coordinate 518,563 of WBMW01002477.1, read as the reverse complement.
GTTCCAAACGTGCTCTAGGACAGCTGGGCAGGCAGGAACATGTTAGCATGCAAAGCTTAGGACTCCCTAAGAGGCACTAAGAGCTGCACTGCCAGAAACCAGCACCCTGTCCCTTTGAAAGGCAACGTGAAGGCCTAGTCTGTGTTAAGTGGTGAGCAAGAGAAAGACCCACAGCCAGAGGGGTGAGTCCTGCAGCTTTAGTTCTTCTACAGCCTCTGTCTCTTGCTAGAGCAGGGCATGTGGAGAGAGCTGCAGCCACAGGCAGTAAGGAGCACAGTTCAGCAGGTTCACCCAGCTCTTATCCTTCTTACTGTCCTGATGGCAAGCAGTCCCACAGCAATACACTGCACAGCCAACAGTCCTGACCAAACACACCGAGCAACCAAAGGGAGGGAGGAGCAGCTCTGCTCTCTGCAGTAGGCCAGGCTTTTAGTCTTTCTTTTGAAACAAATATATATACTTGAACGGTTGTCTTAATTCTGCAGATACCTGCCAATCTTTCTGTAGCTAGAAGGCAGATACATCTACTTAAAGGTTATAGGATGTATAAGCAGGCTGGCCAAAATTCCAGTGCATTTGAGATTTCCATATCTCTGATTTCAGCCTGTTATTCTGTTTCCTGGTCTGACTGGAACATGCAGAAGTGCTAGCAGGAAAAGAAAGGCCATTTTACGCCATATCTCCCTATTGTCAAGGCCATTTGTTCTGCCTGTTTTCTGTGACACAGCTAGTGTGATAAAAGAGGAAGCTACTGATAGGTTTTGACACATGCCAAGAGCCAGGGAACTCCTTGAGACACTATCTTGTGTTACGCTTGTTTAAGGTCATTTGGCTGTTTTTCCTTAAAACTTAAAACATGTTTTTGGATTGTAACACCCTACAAAGTCCCAAGAAAAGTCTGCTCTCTGTGACCTGCAGGACAGTTACGTTGTCTGGAGTGAAGATGCAGTTTAGGAATCAGTACAGCTAAAGCTGCACGTCACAGTGTAGTTTCATTGTCCAGCATACAGCAAAGCTGCACCAAGAATTCTTTGGAAGATTCAGCCAAGCTTCTAGGTTGGGGGGCAGTACTAAGCAAAGAGACTTCACCAAAGCCCTGGGTGTTTCTTAAGGAGAGGATTCACCATAGAACATCCACCTGTTCTGATTCAGTACAGAGCAGGAGGAGAGTAAGTGATGTATTCACTGCTGCTCAAGTTTTGTAATTACTACTGTGCAGTCAAAACTATACTTGAGTGTCGTTGAATCAGCACCCTCTGGCCAAGGGGAGGGATAGCACTGAAAAGTTAAAAAGAGAATTACTGAAATTATCCAAGCTACTCATTGAAAGGATTGCCAAGGGAAGCTGTCATACAGGAGGATCACCTGCAGCATATAGATATATATACGTAGAGAAAGAGAGGATATATGTAATAAAGCACCTCCTAATGATACATACCTGCATGCTAGGAGTGCCCTCACACCCAGTCCTGTCAGTCAGCAGCTTACCACAGGAAAGTTCCCTTTCTCCTTCGTGCTGTGTGGGTCAGGATGATGGCAAGCAGCTGCTGTGTTCCACCGTGTTCCCCTGCCTGCACCAGGCTCCCTCGAGGGCAATCTCAGCTCTTCCAACCTGCTCTGTGCCAGCCAGCGGTCCGTCTCTCACAGAAGCACAAACAAGCTGGTATCTCAAATCTGTTAGTCTGAATCGTGCACAGAACGAGACAGCAATGAGGGTGAGGGTTACTTCTGTTCTTACTCAATAGGTGCAGTATTCTTTAAGTCAGGTGTGGTCACCCTGTTGGCTGCGTGACCTAGGAGGAAATGCTGAGATCAGTGGTTCTTTTCTTCGGTAGCTAATGCTAGTCCTTCTACAAATACTTGTTACAGTCTCAGTTAACTTCCAAAAGCCATTGGGAAATACTGGAGTTTTTCAGAAACAAACTGCAGGGTCCTGGATGTCAGAACTTCCAAGAAGAATGTCTGCTTTTAAATCAGAAGCCTAGCAAAAAGTCCTTCTCCCTATCATTATGGAAAGGGACAAACTGCAACTTCAGCCCAACCAAGTTAAAGCCCTCTAGTTAAATAGAATATTCTGGATGAGGTGCCTCTATCTAGAGGTTTTGTGCCCACTCCAGGGCCACACCAGCAGGAAGTTATAGGTGAGGTTCTTTGTACCACAGTGCATCCTTGTTTGTTACTAGATGAATCAACTGCTGATGAGAAATGCTGCTTGCTTCCATGTAGGTTTTGCTGTGAGATTTTTCTGTGCTCTTGCTATAGGTATAAAGGGTATGCTTCTCCTTTGTGCAGCTGGATTTAAATGTATGCCATGTCTTGATGCCATAATCCCACTGATTCTCTATTTGTCAGTATAATTTTTCAAGGAAAAGTAGCTAAAGAGATTACTTCGTTATGAGAGCACAGGTCAAAAAACCCTGAAGCAAATACCAGAACTAACCTGTGCACACAGAGAAACCAAAGACACCCAGCCTGCTTGAAGGAAGGTGATATTTGAGCTCCTACTTGTTTGTAGCTCTGTCTCCACCACTGTACTTTGCACTGCTGCCTCCTATTGTGGACACTGCTGCAAACGCTGGACATTCTCTCACAATGTGTTTTCCTTTTGCAGCAAGATCTACACAACACTTTTGAAGTCAGAGCTTCTCTGTGGATACTGCAGAGCTGCCTTGTGCTGGGGCTCAGACAAGTGACGATTCAGATGTCGCCCAGGAGATTTATCAATTACATGAAAGCAGCAGTGTAAGGTACACAGCCTCTTCCTTCACCATCCTCACCCCCACAGCAGAGGTTCATCTTCACCAAATTTGTCATTGTTGTCCATCCTGGAACAAGATGGTTTTTTATCTTCCACAGTGTAGAAAAGGTTTGTGTGTGTTAGAGCAGAACTGCTGCTGCTCAGTGAGTTTGCAAAACCCCATCTCATGCTCAGCAGTGGTTTCCAGCTCCTGCCAAGCTTGGAGAGCCCTACTGCAGCTCTCTTGTTCTTCCACGTCAAAGGCTGCTGCTCCCTAAAATAAAGCATTAGCTTCTGTTTGTTGAAGTAACCTTGTTCTTCCCAGGATGCCCACAGTAATAGCCTTGTTCTTCTTCCATTCCCGCGTCACTAAATAGAAAATAAGGTCACCTTAATGCTAGAACAGATTGTCCTGGGTGGAGGGGAGACAGACAAATGTTGTACATAGTAATCTCGCTTTTGAGGTGAATGGACTAGGTCTGCAAGCCTGATCTAACCAGCAGGGTGTTTCATCCAGCCTGATGCCTCATCCTGGAGAGTACTAGCAGCATCCAGGAGAGCATGTACTGCTTCTCACCTTTGGCAGACTGAACTCTGTGGGTGAGTTCACGCTCGATTTCCTGCTTTAGGGTGGGCCTGTTACCAGCATGTGCAGTCTCACCATACCCCACTAGAGGGATAACTGGAAGAACATCAGTCTGTATGTTCTAAAAAATGGCAGGAGCTGGACCATGAAAACATGCAAAAAGAAAAACCACCCCAGAACCACTAGTGAGTGGCAACTCCATCCGTGGCAGGGGGGCTGGAACTAGATGACCTTTAAGGTCCCTTCCAACCTAAGCAATTCTATGATTCTATATACCACATCCCTCACTAGCAAAGCGAGGAAAACAAGAAGAATAAATGAAAAGTCAAAGCTGTGAATTCATCTTCTTGGTTTTTTTTTTTTTTTTTGGTTGTAAACAGCTGAGGTAACACCCACACCAAATCTAAACTTTTATTTTCTAGAGAAAATAATGCAAGGCAGGTGAGCACAGGTTAGATCTACTTGTTTGTAATAAAGCAAAGAGATGGATGATTCCAATGAATTGTCTGCATCTTTCTCAGTTCTTACTCATTTGCTGTTTGGCAGGCAGACAGGACCTTAACTGACTTTGAATCTTGGGTGTGCCCAAGTGTACAGCCACATTTCAAAATACTCAGTGCCAGAAACCTGGCAGTCAGGCCTGTCCACTCTATTGCACTTACAGTTTGGTTGGCAAACACTGCTGTTACTGATTCAGAGCTCACCAAAGAGGTTCTGCTTTCACAAGTCATGGAAGTGCTCAAGAAAGGCCTACCAATTTGTAGAGTCCTGGCAGCAAGCAAGCTTACATCCTATGATGTATTTCCTAGCCCTTTGGATGCTCTGTCCCACAGCTGCCAGGTGGCTGGTACCCAAGAAATGATCCCCCTTAATTTTGAAAGTGTGTCTCAGATTTGTCTGTGACGTGCTGGAGAGCTGAGTGTGGACTTTCTCATTGCAAACTGGTTGCATGTGGTCGCATCCTTTGCTCGCTGCTCGTGCCCATACCTTCCACGGGATGGAGCTGCTCTCTAGTGCCAGCCTTCACGAGCTCAGGAAGGCTCTGTGATGAGCGCAGTTGTGGCTATGTGCCAAAGCAGGTGGAAGTGGCTGGTATTACTGACAAGAGCAGCAAAGCTACTTGTGATCCCTGCCAAAGTTGTGTTTTGGAAGCAGGACTCTCACTCCATTGCTCTTGAAAGAAGCATTTGAAATCAAAGGGTAAGTTCCCATCCAAATAAAACAGAAATGCTTGGGCAGCTTTCGGAAAAGTAGCTCCATGGCTCAGCTCTGCCTTCATAGCATCAATTGAGGGCAACTTGCTGCACTTTTACAGGTCCCATTCTCCAAAGTCAGTAATTATTCTCCTTACATTGCAGATGGAAAGGCTGAGTCATGCCAAGACAACTTGCTTCAAGTCTGAAAGCAGGAAGAGCTGTCCCTGTGGAAATCAACTGCACAGCACCCCGCGTTCACCAGGCTCATGCTCCTTTGCTGGAGCAGGGGGCTGCCGGTTCAGCTGGAAGCCGCAGTGCTTCTGGATGACGTTTTCCTCTCCTCCCACTGAATCAGCCTTTTATTTACTCATTGGAATGCAAAGTAACAGGACACCCTGTGAGTTTTATCTCTCTCCCAATCTTTTGTATCGCTGTCTAAGTTGCCAGACCGGATTGGAAGCTTTAGCTGCAGACATGTGGGGTGGTTTCAGGGTTGTCTGGCAGGAATCTGGGTGGGAGGGTGCTGTTGGTGAAATCTGAATTTAGGAGTCACACTGAGAACAGAATCCTTGCGACGCTGAAGTGAGGAAAACCCTTTGTCACTGACTGTTTGAATCTAGGCCTTCCCTGGTGTGGCTATGTGGATGCATGGTGCTCCTGTGTGGAGCTAGGATTACTGGGAACTGCCTCCACCAGAAGACGTTTCCCCTGCAGGCAGCCTGCCTTCGCTCCTTGTGTAAGCAGCTATGTTTTCCTCTTTTCCCTGCATGGCGTTTCCAGGGCTGGGAGCTGACGTGGAAGTATTCTGCCTGTTCAGACGGTATTTGCTGCTCCAGCAGCTGATCTCTGTCTCCTTTGGGATGCCCCTGGGGGTCGAGCTCGCTGTGGTTTAGCTCTTGCAACTCGTGTACAGTTACAGCAAAGACAGACTTGTTTCTCAGAGTTTCGGCTGTACCTAAAGCAAGTAATCTCCTTCTTCCTAAAGGTGTATTAAACCTCGACTTTCTGCTCTCATTCTGCTGTTGTGGCCATACTGATACAAAGAGAGGAGGCTAGGTGGAAGAGGTGACAGCCTTTATTGAATGAACTGATACAAGTGGGCAGAAATGGAGGCTTTGTTTGTTGCTGACTGCTACCATTGCAAGTGAGTAATTTGCTTGATCTTTCTGCTTCAATTACATCTTTCTTAATAGTGAAGACAGAGACTTGCTGGGCTCAGCATCCTTCAGACTAGAGAGACACATGGAACGTCTGCTAGTGCAAAGGCGTGTGGCAGATTGGTTACTGAGAACTGCTGCTTTGATGTTTTGGTTCTGTACAGTGGTCAGAAAGAGGGGGCCATCGTCTACCGTGGTGACTTAACTTTTACTGCAACACAGCCGCTAAATAAATCACTGTGCTTCAGCAGCAAAGAAACAGGAATCCTATCATTTAGGGCTCTGAGCTGACTGCCTCCCAGCTATATAATATTTTATGTTTAGCATATGTATTGCTTTCTTGTTTTCCCAGCAAAGATTGCATCTCCTTGTTCAAAGAGCCATCTGGGCTAATGAACTAGTTTGCAAAATGTCAGTGGCTTGAATGACAGGAAGCAGTGAGCATTCGCAGCTCGGTGTGAAACCAAGAGCTGTGGAGCTTTGCAAGAGACACCTTAGGCCTCATAGAGTGAGTCTGTCTCGCCCTCGTTAGCCACATCCCAGAGCACAGTTTTTTCCTGGCACCTGCCTGGAGGAGATTAATTGATATGCAGAAGAGGAAGAGAAATTTGCAGAAACAAAGAGCAGTGGTTCAGCTCAGAGTAGCTGCTTTGTATCTGAAATACGCTGTTTCACTGGGGTATTAAATCAGACTGCAGCACCTGCAGTCAGCCAGGGAGGGAGTGGCTGTAAAACTGGAGCTGGGCTGGGCTGGGCATTGGGAGAGAGCCGAGAGCAGCTCCTGACATCAGCCAGGCAGGCAGTTTCAGCAGGCTGACTAACAAAGCCACCTTTTGAAGGGGAATACCTTAAATCTGGAGATACTTCCTGCTGTGTGGTGCTCAGCAAGCGAGTGGGATTCTGGCAGCTGATGCGCGAGCTGGGAAAGCAGTGGCAGAAGCATTTCTGCAGGAGCACCGAAGTTTTTCACCTAGAGAGAAAACAGCAGGATCAGAGACCAGACACCATCTCTTTTTTCCCCAGGGAGACACCTGCAAAAGGGACAGGAAACTTGCACTCTGCAGGAGGCATTTTAGAGCAAGGGCAAACAAAGGTAACCCAGCACGCAGCTCCCTGCGGCACTGTGAATCAGCACGCAGCTTCTGTTACACCAAAAACAGAGACCTGGGAGACGTGAATGCTCAGGTGTGGAAAAAATTAGGTTCAGGGCTGGATGCAATTGGTTTAAAGGAGGCCTGGTTCTGGCTGACAGTGAATATTGCATGTGGACTATCACATGTAACACAGAGAAGGGAAGAACTTTTTCAAGAAAGATGGTGTTGGTGTCTTTAATATTGAATGTGGGAAGCCCAGATATTAGTGTGTGGCAGCCATCTTTCTGAGAAGAGGAAAATGGCAGAGAAAAACTGCCAGAAATGCAGATCTTGGTGTAGAAAGCCCTCTTTCAAATCTGCATTAGAACACTCGGAAAACACAGATCTTCTGATCTCTGCTTTTCTTCCTTGGGAGCACTGTTTGACATTAGGCCGTACGGTCCCTGGGGGATGCTGCTGCTCTGTGTTGATACCTCGCAGTGCGGAGTTCAGACACAAGTGCAGGTTCTGCTGTGTGCCACGTTAGGGCGGTGAGGCCCTGGCACTGCCCAGAGCTGTGGGTGCCCCATCCCTGGAGGTGCCCAAGGCCATGGCTGGGCCCTGCGCAGCCTGAGCTGGGGGGCACCCAGCCCCTGGCACTGGCTGGAACTGGGCAATCTTTAAGGTCCCCTCCAACCTAAGCCATTCTGATTCTACGCTGCATCTGCTCTGCCCTGGCTGGAGGTGTCTCCGGCCCTGGGTGCTGCAGAGAGCAGGCGTCAGGCTGCCGTTCTGCTCCCTGAGGCGCTCCTGGAGAGGTCTCCTGGCAGGATGGATGCTGTCACCTCACACCT
>WBMW01002477.1:418498-510041 GCA_013396635.1 Penelope pileata | reverse complement strand
GAGGTGCCCAAGGCCATGGCTGGGCCCTGCGCAGCCTGAGCTGGGGGGCCCCCAGCCCCTGGCACTGGCTGGAACTGGGCAATCTTTAAGGTCCCCTCCAACCTAAGCCATTCTGATTCTACGCTGCATCTGCTCTGCCCTGGCTGGAGGTGTCTCCGGCCCTGGGTGCTGCAGAGAGCAGGCGTCAGGCTGCCGTTCTGCTCCCTGAGGCGCTCCTGGAGAGGTCTCCTGGCAGGATGGATGCTGTCACCTCACACCTACCCCAGCGGGGAGCGGAGCAGCCTCCCTCGAGCCCTCGACCCGNCGGGCAGAGCCGGGCCCGCACCTCGGGGAAGGAGAGGAAAGCTGGAAGTCGCTGTCGGTGGCGGTGCTGACCCTGCCGGTGCCGGGGGTTAAGCAGTGGCGATCGGCTGTAACTTCGGGCTGAGCTGCGAGACAGGTGAATGCGCGGAGGTGAGCTGCTGGCAGTGAGCCGGGCTAGCGCGGGGCTCTGTGTGCAGGAACCGTGAGTTACCGCGTGCTTTGGGAGCGAGCTGAAACCAGCACTGCTTTTTGGGAAGGCCGAAGGGCCAGCAGGGACAGCGCATCACGTTTTGGGGTCGCACACCCAGAGCTCCTTTGGTACCACGAGGCGGTTCCGACATTGGACTTTTTATTTAAAACGTGATCAGAACGGGACTTTTAAATTAAAACGTAGCGTCTTCTCGCTCACCTGCTTGGTGTAGGTCCCTGGGGACAGGTGTCCTGGCTGCAGGTTGCTGTGGCACTGGGGGGGAGGATGGCCTATGGCAGGGAAAGCAGAGCTCCCTCCTCCAGCCCTGGTGCGGCAGGAAGGAGTCACTCTGGTGCTGCGTTCTGGGCGAGGTCCCTGTCCCCTGGCTGGGTGAGCACGAGGGGTTCTCCTGGAAGAAGGTTGTCCTGATGTCGGTGTATCAGCCATGGGTCGATGCACGGGGTGCTCGAGCCACCCTGCCCACCCCGGGGCTGAGCTGCCGGGAGCAGGGACGTGTCACATCCTTTCCCCTGGGTCTGAGCACAAAAGGAGCCCATCTGGGAGCTCTGCCTTGCAGATGAGTGCTTTGAGGAGTTTATGCCTCATGGCTCAACTCTTGTTGGACTCAGCGGACCTAGAAATATGGCGGTGGAGCAAATGGGAGTGTTTTGCAATGACTGCGCTTCCTCCTGTGAGCTTTTGCCGCCTGTGGGTGCAGTGCATGGGAAGCTGATCCTCGTCCTTACAAAGGTGCAGAGCTTTTCTCTTGGGGAGCGTGAGCGGCTGGTGGGTGCTGCTTGGGCCAGTTCTGCTGCTCTTCTTGCCAAAGGCAAACAGGGATAAGGAAGGCACGACGAGAAAGAGGCTGAGGTTGATCGAGAGTGCAGGAGACCTTTGCTCTGTAAACAAAAGATCAGTTTGTAAAACTGTTGAGGGTACAGAGAGAGCGTTATTGAGGGCCTGGCTGGGGAACGTATCAGACCAAAGGTTCTCGCCGTGCCCAGGGGAGAATACGCCGTTTCCATCCAAAGGCCGCCAGGTCTCGCCTTGCCAACAGATGTGCTGTGCTTTCCGGGCAGCCCGCGGGGGCCGAGGAGAAAGCAGCTCAGGAAGGGTAGGTCTGCTAAAAGAAGGCTTTGCTTGGTAGAGATTCTGGTATTTCCCCTTCTGTTGACCTCAAGTACTCAAATATCTTGGCCCAGATCCACCTCAAGACTGGTAGAGTCGGTGAGGAGCGTGGATGAAGAGTGATGATGAGCTTAGGGTGTTTCGTTGAGGTCTGGAGCGCAGCTGTTTTTGTTGGGGTACTTATCACAGAATGGTTGGGTTGGACGGGACCTCCAAGGTCATCCAGTTCCAACCACCAGCTCAGGCTGCCCAGGGCCTGTCCATGGCCTTGGTCACCTCCAGGGTTGGGGCACCCACAGCTCTCTGGGCCTTGGGCCCTCTCAGTGAAAATTTTCCCCCTGACATCTGATCTAATTCCCTCCTCTTTCAGTTTAAAACCATTCCCCCTTGTCCTATTGCTATCTGCTCATGCACAAAGTTGATTTCCCTGTTTATAAGCTCCCTTGAAGTATTGGAAGGCTGCAGTGAGGTACTTGAGGGTATTTTTGTTGTTCAGACAGTACTCTGCACCAGGGAAGATTTAAGTGTTTAAATAAGCTATTTACATCTGTGGCATGCTTCTCTTCTGGTCTTTGGAAATAAGTGTGGTGTAGGGAGGAATTTCAAGGCTCATAGCTGTATGTCAAACCTGGGAGGCAGCTTTAATTCCCGCTTCTCCCCAAGAATTACAGACTTACATGAAAAGATCTCTGCTACAACAGAAACACAAATAAATGTGATCACATCCGTGAGCTGTTGTGTTGCATGACGCAGCTGCATTGATAAGGCTGCAGCAGGGAAGCAAGCCCGTGCTGTCCTGTGCAAACATTAACTTAGTTTCTTCTGTAATTAACCTAAAGGAATTCAGTTTCTCGTGTGACTCAGGATGGTCACAAGACAGCTGAATGCTATAAAGACCTGTGTTTGGAGTTGGTGTATCTTTCACTGTTACGCTTGCCCTTTCTGCCTGAAGGTTGGACGGTCTGAAGGACTCTGTGTCCCTCATTTCCTGATTCATATTCTCTCCTTCGCTCAGATGCCATCATTTTATAGTGCAATTGTCCTTAATAAGGAACTAGTGAAGAAAAATAAAACGCCGGTGACGTTTCAACAGTGCTTTACTGCCCATATTGGGGCAACACAGCGTGAATATGCCTTCATGAAACTTAGCTCTCATGTTTGCTATTTCCATGTATTTCTTATCAGGGATTTGTGAGAAGATAATTCTTATCAGAATTCTTTCTGGAGCAGTGCCAGGGTTTTCAGCAGGTGAGCTGCTCGGGTGAAGTGAGCTGCACACTGTGTGTCAGCAGCCTGTATGTTTTTTTTTGATGGGAAACTAGTTGTTTCCCCGTATGCCAGCACCATCAAATTTTGGTTTTCAGGGTGATCTGGGAAATTTTGGGTTTTGAACAAACAACTTTCTGTGCTCTCTGTGCCCAGCAACTCATCAGCCTAATGCACCCTTGGAAGGTCCCTAAGGTCTGAGCTGCTCCTGTGAAATGCCTTTTTCTCTTCCTCTGCTAGGCTCAAGGCACGCATCAGTGCTAAAATGCCACTTGAGCAATAGCTTCCCTTTCTGCACCCCCACTAAATCTCAGACTTGAGGAAATAGTTTAAATATTTTAAAGATCTGTAGTGAGAACAAGCTGTGGGATGTGCAATGTCCGCGGTTTGCTCAGATAGACATATAAGGGTCTTGTACTGGCTCCAGGAGGAGGAGCTTTGCTGCAGCAAAGCAGCTGGGCATGGCTGTGTGTGTGTTATTTCGAGGCAGGCAGTCTCCCTTAGCAGCGGTGGGAGATCTGGGAGCTCACCCCCTGATCTCAAGGCTGGGGTGTCCCGGGCTCTGGGCCTGCCTTGCTGGCTGCATCCGGAACTGATCCGGAGCTGCTGGGTTTCATCCCTCTCATTTCCAGTACTCACTGCTCATGTGGTATTTGTTTTAGATTTTATTGAGCCTCACCTGAGGCAGGTGTGGCTGGAAAAGGGGAGGTGGGAGCTGCCTCTCAGATACACAGGCTGGGATCTGAAGGGTGTAATTACCCGACAAGAGTCAGCTAATAGTCTGATGACTCTACAGCATCTCAGGAGACCTCCCCCAGGTCCCCTGTGACTCTGCATTGTCTGGGTTCCCATTCTTGGCCATAGACATTGGTGTCACGCTGGGAGTCTTCAGCAGTGCAAACGTGGAGCAGAGGGGAGGAACCAGGCTGTGCAGAGAGAGCTCCCCGAGCCCCGCAGCTGCCAGCAGGGTGTTGGTCATACACCTGCTCTTTGCTTCTGTGCAGATTTGTGGCGGATGAGATGGGATCAGTCCCATAGCTGTGTTGTGCTGGGCAAACAAATTAACTGCTGGTGATGAGAGATAGGTGGAACTCATGGCCAGGAGCCCAGTAGTTCTGTGGGTCAGGGTCCGGTGGGGCAGACACAGACGTGGGGTGAGAGAGCACAGCTGGGAGGCGTGCAGAGCAGTGAGGGCTCTTGGTGCGTGGGCAGCACGCTGTCCTGCAGGCTGTCAGAGCAGCCTGAAAGCAGCCTGCATGGGGATGATGGACCAGTCCTTTGTAAACATCCCAGAAGTCCTCATGTTGGGAAAAGACACCTCCTGGCCTTCCTGGGGTCCCCTGCTGCAGGAGGATCTCTGCTTTCCAGTAAAGCATCGCCAGTGCAGAGTCTGCTGTGGCAGTTCCCACCTTCCCCGTGTGCCTGCTGGATTTCCTGCTGTCAGAATTAGTCACTTCTGCGTCTTCTGGTTTGTCCAGTCAGGCAGATTACGGTTGCTGTCTAAAAATATATCATGTGGCTGTTTTACAGAGGAGGAATGGGAAGGTTTGCTTACACACAGGGCTTTGCTCGGAGCCCCTGTTGCTGAGGAGCTGCACGCAGGAGACCTGCAGGCACAGTGTAAGTCTCTGTGCACACTCCTTTCCCAAGCTTCTCACTCAGTCTGTGCTCCAGGAGAAACTGAGGTGTAGAAGAAGGGAGGCACCCACCAAAACTAGATGTTGAACGTAGGAGTCCCAATCCTTGATTTGTTCTGGTCAAATCAAGATCAAGGCTTTGCAGAGATGAGCAGGACGTGTTAGAGGTGACGCAGGATGCTGCGGTTCCCCACACCACAGCCTGGGGCTCTGACCGCTGAGCACCCTGCTAAGGGCTCAGCTGCTGCCAGTTGGTTTGGGGCTTTTTTTTTTGTCAGCCTGGGCTGTTGCTGGCTCTTCCATATCAGGGAAAGGCTTGTATAATTAAGCACTTAATTCCTGTCTCTTTACCACCCCCAAAGGATGTTTTTCGGAAGCCCAGGCACGTTCTGGTGTAGAAGCAGCTCCCTCTTGTCATCTAGTGGCTTTTGCTTGTCAGTGGAGAAAGCCTATTTCCCTCTGTGCCCTGGTGGTTACAGCTCAGAACAACCCACTCTTGTGCAGAGGGAGTTTGCTGCTGCCTCCTCGTCAGTGACAGTGTGTCCTGCCTCCCCGTCCAGTGGCAGATGTCTGTGTGACCCTTCCGCTTGGTTGGCATGTGGCTTTCCTCCCAGAACGCTGCGTGGCAGCATCTGGCTGATGCTGCAGCCAGAAAGCTGCCATGGGGAGCCCTGCAATGACATTGAGGACTGAGGGAGGGAGGAGCAAGAGGCAGTAAGTGAAGCCGTGACTAACACAGGGAAAATATCAAAGGAGGATTTCTATTAATGTTTATGGAAGTAGTTTCCTTGAGGAGGGTGAAGGAGTCAGACCTTGAATCATTTTGTGCTGGTGACTGTTTCTTGGGGTATTGTGGAAAAGCTGAGAGCAGGACATGCATTCACATCCTCTCTGATTTACATCTGCGGATGCTGTTGTGCTGGAGGGAATGTTCAGTATGTGCAAGGAAAATGTACAGCAACTGTTAGCTAAAGGAGTTTTAAAAGTTGGTCATCTTCCTCTTGGTCTAACTGTCATCTTTGGCTCCTTCTTGCTTTTCATTCCATCTGGGTTCTGCCTAGCCGAGGGGAGTGTTGGCCAGCAGTGGGGAGGAGCTGTTTTTCCCTGGTGGGCAGCAGCACAGGGCTGTGTAGCACGGTGTGGGTTGTGAGCTGTGCTGTCTGGGTACAGATGCGGCTGGTACTAAGGTCAACGGGTGCCTTTTGTGCTGAGTCTGGGCAGGAAAGATTACTCAGAGGTTGGGACAGGGCCCTCTCTGAAATCCTCCTGGCATGGTCGGATGCTGCATTCCCGTAGTGTTTTGGGGATGCTTCAGATCCTTCGTATTGACAAGGTGCTTTGCAGGAATTGCTGCTGCTTACCCAAGCTGCAGGATGCAGCAGCCCTTCACAGCAGGTCATCATGCATCAGGGGAGGCTGGGGAATGCAGGGGTGCTCATAAGGTGTGAGCATGGGAGAGGGTGAGACCTCAGAAGAGGGCAGGGACAGAAACCTCTTTGGATCTGTTCTTGTATCAGTCTCTGATCACCAGGTGACTTCTGGCAGGCAGGGCTATCAATGGCTGCTCACACACCTTAATCAGGAGTAATAACAATAGTAGAAGCGATCTCCTAGGAGTCCCAACACGCCTGTAATTGCTCTTGTTGCTGTGGATATCACTGTTGTCTCAACTTAGAAGTGAGAGCAGTTTGACAAAGGCACGCTGCAAACTCCGTGAGGTTTAATGTCTTTCATCCTTTTTCTGAGATAAGGAGAGAAATCATCTAAAGGGTTGATTTGAAAGTGCTTTTGCCTAACTTCCTTTGGTCTGTAGCCGCAGGAGTGGTCTGGGTGCGTGTGCGTAGAGGGGGAAGGAAGCTTCTCTTTCGGGTTTAATCACAGTGATAGTTCCCCTGTGTGTTTTCTCTCTGCAAAGACACATCCTTCAGCTCAAAATGGATGCTGAAATACTTCAGCTGTGGAGTTGAGTGTTTTGCAGTCTGACCGTGTACAGCAGTTTGCCATTTGTATCACTTTTCTCAGGGCAGAGACTTTGAATAGGGTTTTCGTTGCTGTCCCAGCTGTTAGAGGAGGTCTGATTCCTTCCTGCCACTTTGCTGCTGCTCCAGCCCTTTAATATAATGCCTCTCACGCAAGGAGTGCAGGATCCCTCTTCCAGGGAAGAAATGCCATCTGGCTGAATTCAGCCTTCCAGCAGAGTGCGTTATTAAGGCTGAGATTTAACAGCTTGTGCCCAGAAATTGCTGCTCAGGCCACATACAGACACTGCATTCCCCCCCTGAGCAGGGGGCAGGCGGCTCTTTCTCACCAACCCCAGGACGTCGAGGAAAGCCGCTGCTATGTGAGCATCATTTGAGCCCTGGAGGTTGTTCTCTTGCCACAGGCTCCTGCAGATGTTGGAAGCAAATTAAATACTTTCCTTTTGCTAACAGCAGCAGCATGTTGGAAGTTCTGGAAGCCAAGTCCTGGGAAGGCTTGGCTCTGCAAGCAGTGCAGCAGTGGCAGAGAGGAGATGCTCCTGAGATTTGTGGCCAGGTTTTCCCTTTGCCTGGCAGAGCTGGGCAGAGGGGCTTGGAGGGATTTGTTTGCTTTGGGAACTGATGGGAGCCAGGTGGCGGTCTGGGTGTTCAAAGATGGAGCGTCATACTCTAGGCAATCCTGATTTTGACTGAAGAATTCCTTGATTTGAGGCATACCTATGTATTTATGTTCTATTTGTGCCTTATGAAGTTTCCCTGGTTTGCGTTTTCAAGTTTTCATGTGTGATCGTGGAAGCTAAGCCAGCAGCAGAGCACACCCCGTGGGGTTGTCCTTTGGCTTTTCTAAGCCTTCTCTTTCTTCTGGCTGGATGCTGGTGATAGAAGGTCTGTCACCTCAGAGATTGTGGGGTTCGTTTTCGTTACTTTTTGCTCAGGAATAAATAGCACAAATGAATGAAGGCTTCCTTCCCCGTGCTGTAGTGGAGAGCTGTTCAAGGATAAACTCCAATTTCTGAGATCGAGTGATGTGAGAACTGGAAGGTTGCTCTGATCTCATGGCTTAACAGTGTTTGCAGAGGGTTAAACTTGCAGTCCTTTACAAAAATGTAGGGTAAGGTCCTTCCCCTGCCCTGTCTCTTTCCTTAGTGAGGGAGGAGAGGCTCTGCTGCAGTGTGGAGGCTGGGAGGAGCCGTGGAATAAACGTGGCAGGAAGGGACAGAGACTGGGTAAAGAAAAGGGCAAAAAGTGGGAGAAGGATGTAGGGAGGAAGTGGGCTTTCCACCAGGAAGGGAAGGAAGGGAAGGATGAAGAGGTGCAGCCAGTGCACTTAGCAGAAGTGCAGGGGGGATCACTCATCACTTGGGTCTGTGTGAGTGCATCGTGGTCTCAGAGATCTCTCCATGGACACAGCGTTCTTTGCTGATCGTTTTTCCTGGAACCTGTGAGCAGTTAGTGATGGTTCTGAGCTCTGACACTGACAGGACAGGCAGCACCTGACCCAGCGTGCTGTTTGCTGGGACGTTGCCCCACGCACAGGAATGCATTTGAAAGCAGCGGATTTGTGCTGCTCGGCACTTTGCGTTGTTGTGTCCTTGCTGTCATCCCGAGCCCCGTGCCGTGCCCAGCCGTGTGGCCAGGGAGCTGCCAGGAGCCCGGTAAGGCTGGGGATGGGGCATGGCCACGTGTGCTCCTGGTTGGGGCAGCCTGGAGCTCGCAGAGGCTCAGACTTGAGTCTGTGATAGTGCAGGGGCACAGACGTGCTGGGCATCCTCTGTAAGCAGCTGCAAGAGCTCTCCCTGTGCTTGGGGCACAGGAAGCCTCCCTTCTCTGGAGGACGTTCCTGCTGTGTGGCTTGGCTGTCTCAGCTACACCCTCCAGCTTTTGTAAGAAGAGCATGAAGTAATCCCTCCTTTCTGCACGGTCTGAGTGGACACGCAAGGCAAGCTTGTCTCATCAGCAGAGCGCTGAGCTTGTCCCTGCCCAGCGTGCCCTGATGTGAGGGTGAAACGCTGCTCTGATCCCCTCCCTGGCCAGAGCCTGGGCTGCTGCATGGGCAGGGCAAGGAGCTGGGGCTGGCGGTGCAAGAAAGTGGAGCTCCGTGGCACCAAGGGCTCGCTGCTGCTCCTTCCTGTGCAGTGGTTTCATCCTGTGCGTGCAGAGCTGCTGCCAGGCTCCGTGCTGTGACAGAGACCTTCCCCTTGGTGACCCAGCCCAGCGCAGGGCGGTGATAGCTGTGTGCTGCCGATGTCATTCCTCGTTCCTGGGTGGCTGCCTCTGAGACCTGCTCTGTGCTTGCCAGCACGCTTTGTCCTGAGGGGCTGCCTGTGACGGGCGGTGGGGATTTGTTCTGTGCTCATCCTGTGCTTCTATAAAGGTATTTACTCTGAGTGAGAAATCCAGCCTGAAGTGTTAGCAGTGTTGTGCTGGCCCCGCAAATGCGCAGAGCTGTGTGAGTGTGCAGGGAGGAAGTAGTTTGGGTTTTTCTTTTAGAGGAATGCTATTTATAGCGTGCTGTGTCCTGTGGGGTGAGGTGACACACCTGCCACATAGCAAGCGTTTTGGAGGGGTGAATTTCTGTCTGTGTTTTCGTCTGCCGGAAGGCAGAGATCTTTGAGATTCTGGGATTGTGTCCCGCCGTGGTCATGGGGTATGCGTGGGCACGCCTCACGGTTTGCTCAAACTGCTCACCTTGGGTTAGGCCCACAGGGAAGCACCCACTTCCTTCTAGGGTGTGAGAAAGAGGCACGTGCTGGCACTGCTTCTCTGTGTGCAGAATCCTTCAGGATTTCTCCTGCCTTGGGGCAGCTGTGGGGCTGCTGGCACTGAGGCATGTGTCGTGCTGGCAGTGATGCTCCAAGGCTGTGGCTGAGGGGTGGCCCTGCTCTGTCCTTGGGTGCCAGGCTGCTTTGTGGTTGGGTCTCTCCAAACCAGGCTTTGGGAATGGCCTTCCCATTGTCCTGCCCTCTCCTCCCTCCTAGGACATGAACAACCTGGAGGAAGGGGTGGAGTTCCTCCCTGCCATGAACTCCAAGAAGATGGAGAAGCGTGGCCCGAAGCGAAAGGTGGTTGTTGCCATTCTGATCGTTGCTTGTCTGCTCATCTCCCTCGTCACTGGCCTCTTGGTTTGGCACTTCAAATGTGAGTGTGATGTTAAACCAACTCCTAAAGATTGGGTGGCGGCATGCCCTGGGAGCATATCCATGCTGCTCTGGGCTTGGAAGAGCTTCATTACCATGTGTTGCTCATGTGTGACCTCTTTGGATAGTGCCGTAGCAGCCAGAGGCTCCAGAAAGTGGAGAGCCCATTTCTACCCCCTGTCACTGGGGTCCTGTGCCACGGTCCCTGCCCTGACTGTCCTTCTCTGTGAAATGTTTCCTTGCAGACAGGAGAGCACCTGTCCAGAAGGTTTTCAATGGCCATCTGCGGGTTCTCAACTGGGAATTCATTGATGCTTACGAGAACTCCAATTCATCAGAGTTCATCATGCTGGCCAAGAAGGTGAAGAGCACAGTAAGTATTTTCTTAGATCCTCCCTCCCCCCGATTTTTTCTTTTGTTCTGTGGCCCCAGAGATCCTACATATAAGACTGCTTGGAGCTTTCTCAATCCTCTTAACTCTCCCTGCTCATCATGAGTCGTGTGACTCACTTTTAAATGAATCTTGGTGTCACAGCTCCAGCCCAGTGCCGTGGTGTCTCCCTGCCCCTGCGGCCCAACGAGCTACTTGGGGTTGCCTGGACAAATCCCAAGACCAGTGGGTGAGCCAGGTCTGGTGCTTGGGGTCAGAGCAGAAATGCAGCTCTACAGCTGAGCAGGGCTAGGGGCTGAGGCAGGAGCTGGCTGCAGGAGTCTGGACGGACGCTTCTCCTTTCTCCTTCTTTCAGCTCTCCTTCCACTCTTTGGCCCCTGCAGATTCCTGCACTCCAGGGATGCTGGGTATGTGCCCTGATTTTCCTCAAGAGGCTTGAAGCTCTGTCTGTCGTTGTCCTTTCCACCCTCCTCACTTTAAGATGTGCTGAACATTCTTCTTTAAACTCTTTTTAGGTGGAGGAGATCTACAGGAGTCATCCAGATATTGGCCCTTACCACAGGGAGACAGTAATAACTGCATTCAGGTGAGTGTTCTGAGCCAAGGTTGGGAGTGTAGGAAAGCAATTCTAGGGTGCCACATCAGCTATAGGCCCTCTTTGCTGGGCTGCTGTGGATGGAGGCACCTCAGCAGCCACCTAGGTGAGGTTGTAAAGGTTGGACAGTGAAAAGCAACCTCAAAAGCCTTGTGCTGAGCCAAAGGATTGTTTTCTGCCCATCTGTCCCATTGTGTGCTAAGGGCGATGTCTTGGGAAAGTTGTGGGTCTTGTGAACCGCAGCAGCTGTTGCTGGTTAAGGGCCTTTGGTGGGCTTCAGTTTGCCCAGCTTGTTATTGAAACTATCCCTTCCCCATAGTCACCCTACAAAAATAGCTTATCGTTTGACTGGCCCCCTCTTCTGACACATCAGCCCTCCCATGCCTGTCCTTGCTGTCCTTGTTCTCACCCCACAATCGTCCTTCCTTGCAGCGAAGGCAGCGTCATTGCCTACTACTGGTCAGAGTTCGTCGTCCCCAAGTACCGTGAGGAGGATCTCGACAGGGCAATGGCGGACAAGCAGAGCCTGATCCAGAGGCTGAACCCGCGGCTGCGAAACCCCATGCTGAAGGTGGAGTCGGTCGTCGCTTTCCGTGAGTGACCTCATGGTCTCTGCATGGGGCTGGGGAGGAAAGGAGGGGCTCTGGGCACCTGACACTTCACTGGAGCAGCTAGCTGCCAGTTGCACCCCTCCTTTGGGTGCCTTTGGCTGAAGGGGCTGTTTGAAGAGTGAGTGTAAGCCCTGTTGGTGCAAACCCTAGAGATGTGTTCAGCTTTGTGTGCAGGGACTTTTCACAGCTCAGAGCATGACAACACTGTTTCTTCTTGCAGCTGCTGATCCCAGCATTGCTCAGTCTGCTCGCGACAGTAAGTATAGCCTTTGTTCTCACTGATAGTGGCCTCTGGGCATCCCCAGGTGTCTCCAGGGTGGCAGTTTCCCTGTTGGGGTGAGGAAGGGCCTGAAGGGAGGTGCTTTGCCTGTGAGGCAGGCCTCCATGCACCACTTGGAGCTGCTTTGGGGTTGGCCAAACCTGCTGTTGTCTAGCACTGGTGGATGGTCTGGTCTGCCCTTCCCAAGTGCCTTTCCCCGGAAAGGCAAGGCATAACCCCAGCATGTCTGCTGTCCTCTTCTTTATACCCTGCAGCTGCAGGAAAGATCTCTCCTCATTTGTTCTGTTAATTCTTCCCTGTTCTCCTGGGCAGATAGCTGCCATTTTGCCCTCCATGCCAAGGAAGGGGAGATCACCACTTTCACCACGCCGGGGTTCCCTAACAGCCCATACCCCAACAACGCACGCTGCTACTGGACACTGAGGGCAGATGCCAACTCCATCATCAGCCTGACCTTCAAGACACTGGAACTGGAGCAGTGCACAGATAACGGTGACTACATCAAGGTGTACAACTCTCTGAGCCCTGTGGAGCCCCACGCTTTGGTGAGGTGAGTCCTTGGGGTTTGGTGCTCTTTCTTCATGGGGAGGGGAGAGAGGGGTCCATGTTAGCTCTGCATTAGGTTTCTGTGTAGCACTGAGTCCTCGTGGGAGGTGGCAGGCTGGTATTGAACTGCAAAGAAGTCCTGCTGGTAGCAGAGCTCGTGTCCCTTCTCAGAGGTGATCAGTTCTACTTGAGGCTCTTTGCATCTGTCTAATAGATTTTGTTCCTTCCTTTGTAGGCTCTGTGGGAATTATGCCCCTTCCTACAACCTGACCTTCCTGTCCTCCCAGAACGTTATGCTCGTCACATTGATTACCAACAAGGATGGGAGATTCCCTGGCTTTAAGGCTGAGTTCTTCCAGCTCCCAAAGATGAAAGGTGAGCATAGGCCTTGGCCCAGTTTCCCCCATCTCTCTCTGCCACAGACAGCTGAAGGGGGAGACGTGGCTGTGGCTGCGGTCAGTTTGCCAGGGATTTTTCCATGTCTGGGAGACCTGGAAGCAAGGTCCCATCTTGGTTCTTTGAGTTTGCCTTGCCCACAGTGCTCTTGGCTGCTGAAATGATGTCCCGCAGGGGAGGGCAAAATAAGAATTATGTTGGATTAGACATGCAGATGGATGTGTGCAGGAAGCACCTCATTAATCTCCTGGGTTCTCTCCAAGCCTTGGAGCGGGAGCTGCTTTCTCCAGAGATCAGCTTAAAGGCTGATGCATCTGCCTCCTTTCCTGCCTCAGGCAATAGCTAGCTAAGTCTTGGGAAAGCCACATCTCTTTGAATCTCTAACCTGTTTTCATCTTCCTGCTTATCTTCCAGTCTGTGGTGGGACTCTGAAAGGAGAGAGTGGCACCTTCACCACTCCCTATTACCCGGCACACTATCCGCCAGCCACAGGCTGTGTTTGGAACATAGAGGTAAGACAGAATCTCCTCTTAATTGGTCTGTCGACTAAACTCGCTTGTGCTGGACAAAGTGCAAATGAGCTCAGGGCAGATGCTGCCTAGAGGTGTAGAGCCTGACACGGCTGGAGGGAGGACTGCTGACAAAGGCAGAAGAAGCTGAGGGAGGCCTGGACCCTGCGTGACACTGTAGCCGCCAGTAGCTGTAACTTTACAGAAAGCACTTGAGGATATGGGCTTCAGGACAGGCCTGTCACTTGCTGATAAAACTGGTGGCAAGGTGTCGTGGTTTGACTCAGCAGATAGCTCAGTTCCACACAGTTATTCAGTCACCCTCCGCCCTCCCCAGATGGGACGGGGGAGAGAAGTAGAGAGATATGCAGTAAAATGCGTGGGTTGAGATAAATGCTGTTTACTAAAATAGTAAAGAGAACGAAAGAAATAACAGTACATATATATATATATATATAAAGAGGATACTCAGAGCAAGGGCTCACAGCCAGCAGCGACCCTTCCTCCCAGCTAGCCCCGCTCGTAACGAAAAGCACCCAGAACCCAACGAACCAATCCCATGATGTCATATGGGATGGAATAGCTCTTTGGTCAATTTGGGTCAGCTGCCCTGGTCCTGTCCCCTCCCAGTTCCCAGCTCCTTATGCCCCCCCTAACTGTTTCACTGGCAGAGGAATGTGGAACTGAGTTATGTCCTCGGCTCCGTTCAACACTGCCAGGGTGTTACCAGTTTTGTTTATCCTCTGAGGCCATAACATAGTTTCATACTAGACACTATGAGAAGCGTAACTTCTGTTAGAAACTAAGACACAAGGTTAACCTTTTGCCCTGGGAAAGTAGACTCTGTTGACAAAAGTCTAGCTTTAGCTTTCTTCTGTGTGCTTCTTTAATGTGAGATCCTGGGGTCAGCAAGCCAAGTGACTGTCTAAATGACAAGGTGAGCAATAGTGACATTTTGGGAAGGTATTTCTTTTTCAGTTAACTTCTTTCCTTTTTCAGTTACCTTCCATCCTTCCCCCCAAACACAAACTTTTTCCCATGAAAATTATTCCCCTTTTTAGTGCTTCAGAAAAACAGTGTGCCTCTGACTCTCTTTCTTTTTTGCAGGTTCCCTCTAAAAAGAACGTGAAGGTGCGTTTCAACATGTTCTTTGTGCTGGAGCCCGGGGTCCCTGTCAGCTCCTGCACCAAGGACTATGTGCAGATCAACAGCACGAGGTAGGTGTTGGGCAGTCTGTCTGACCTGTGGCTCTGGCCCTTCAAGTAAAGGGGCTGTGTTACTTATTTGGCACAATGTGCTTTCTTTAAACTTGCTGTGGGAGCATCGGTGCTGATGCTCTTTGGGATCTGATGAGGCAGGATGGTGCTTGGGGCTGACCTGCTCTCCTAGCTTGATGCCCAGTGGTGAAAGCAGGGCCAGACTCTTGGTTCTGGGCATCAGACAATGGGTTTGTTGCATGCTGCAGCTGAAAAAGACCCAAAAAACAGGCTGTGGAGCAGCACATTCCGTGCATTGTGTGCAGAAAGGCAGGTCCATGCAGTAGCATCTGTTGTGATTTTGCTTGAATGAGTATTTCTCCATTGTTAGGGTGATTGCATTGCATTCTCTGATGCGTTTACTGTTAAATTTACTGTTAACTCTTGCACAACATAATGGAAACTGGACGAAAAATACAGCGTGGTACCACATAGAGGAAGCAAGCAGTGTTGTTTCACAACATTCTAGGCAAGAGAGTTGACTCTTCCTTGAAAAGAGACGGTTAAAAAATCAGAATCTGTATCTGTGGCCCTGGTTAGTTCCTGCTGCGGTGCCTGTGTAGACAGTTTGCTATGAACCCATCACGGGATGAGATCCTGTGGCTTTAGAGGCTGCACACTTTCAGAGACTTGATGGATCTGAGGTCAGAGAGACGGTGACCAGCATGTCATCAGGGATCTAGATGAACTTGTGCCTGGTTGTCTTCAAGGTCACAGCTTGGAGTTATTTGCAGCTGGCCCCAGCTGTCTGCCAACTGCGGCAAAATTCACAGCAAAACGCAGCTCACGTGCAGACACTGAGCTTCAGCAACTCTTGCTAGATTCAGCCCTGCTGTCTGTTTCCTGCCCCCTTAGCTATCTGCCTTTGTGGTGATGGGGAAATCAGGAATGTAAGAAGGGCTCCTTAGTGCTGATTTGTAGCACAGCATTCATCTTTATTTTCTCTCCTGTCAGGTACTGTGGGGAGCGTTCCCAGTTTGTGGTGGCCA
Source organism: Penelope pileata (assembly GCA_013396635.1). Lineage (NCBI taxonomy): Eukaryota > Metazoa > Chordata > Aves > Galliformes > Cracidae > Penelope > Penelope pileata. Next base: position 494,828 of record WBMW01002477.1, on the reverse strand, counting down.
GTACCACCAACAAGATAGTGGTCCAGTTCCACTCCGACCATTCCTACACAGACACTGGCTTCTCTGCTGAGTACCTGTCCTACGACTCCAGTGATCGTGAGTTGAAATCTGGAGGCTGCGGGTGGGAGCTAATTTGCCAGAGCTCTGCTGCAGAGGCTCTCCCTCTTCTACGCCTGTGCTGCCCTGTAAATTAGGAGGCACGCTTTTTTGGGGGATAGGAGCATATCTTATTTTCCTGCAGACCTCCTTATATTCCTCTGCTCTGAGGAAAAGGTGTTTCTGATGTTGGGTGCTGTAAGCAGGCCGCCCAGAGGGCTGGGAAGTGGCACAGAGGGGACAGCTGGAGGGCTCACGTGTCGTTTTACCTTTCCTCCCTCTCAGCCTGCCCAGGGAAGTTTGCCTGCAACACTGGCCGCTGCATTGAGAAGAGCATGCGCTGCGACGGCTGGCTGGACTGCGTGGACGGCAGCGACGAGCGCTCCTGCAGTAAGGCTGCCCTCCTGCCTGCCTTTTGTCTTTCATGGGAGGGTGCACTGCCCCAGGGTGCCTGGGGGGATCCGTGCTGGGCTTCTTCTGGGTAATGAGCCCCAGTGCTGAGGCCTGCAGGTGAGCTGCTGCTCTCCCTGCCTGCCTCACTTGCTAGCATGAGTATTGCCTCACTCTGCAGACTGGAGCGAGATGCCGTGGGTGTGGGGATCGATTTGTGATCCTTTCCCAGTGCAGGAGTCACAGATTCACACTAACCTACTCCTCTCCCAGTGGGATCTCCCTTGCTTTCCAGTCCCTCCCAGCTGGAGATGTGTTACTCCATTTAATCCTTCTGACTCTGGAGCCTGGCTGAGCCTGGCTGTGCTGGGTGGTATAACGGGATGTGCTTGGTTATGGAACTGGGCAGGAGTTGCAGAATACATATGGGAAACCCATGTGATGCATGGGCATTCTTTCTTTATGCAACAGCTTTTCTTCACAGAGCTGTGTCCTGTAGGTAATGCCACTATTTGGGGTCTGAAGTTACTTAGAGAGGATGGGATGCCCTGCTTTGGGATCTTGTTTCTGGCCATGGGGCTGTTCTCTGAGGAGGAACATGCTGCTGGTGTAGCTGCCATGTGAGGGGCCACCCCCATGATCTGGGTATCTCAGGTGCTTTCCCACCCGTTGCAGCAATGCCTTTCATTCAGTCGTAGCCTCTGGCTGTCCTGCTGCTGTTCAGCTGGTGTCATGTGAGTTTCAGCACTGCCTGCCTAAGCCTTTGCAGCTCTCCAAACAGTTTTGTTTCCAGAGAAGTAGAAATACCCTGTTATAGGGCAAATGCATATGTGTTTACATACATGTGCCTGGCCACGGGCTGTTGAGGAGGTTTCTGGTGCACCTGTCCCCGTGTGCCTGCATCCCCACTGGGCAGCACCCGGATTTTCCTGGCTCTGCAGCAGTGCGATGGCGGATGTGTAGCTGACACAGTGGGTACCTTTGCAGATCCATCTCCTGATTTCTCTCTGTCCCTTTTCAGCCTGTACCAGCGAGCAGTTCAGGTGCCAGAACGGCTGGTGCAAGCCCAAGTTCTGGGTCTGTGACAACGTGAACGACTGCGGTGACAACAGCGACGAGCTGCAGTGCAGTGAGTGACCTGCTTGTGGGCGGTGGTGGTGGTGGGGAGCTGCAGTGGTATGTGCTGTGCTGCAGAGGCTTTACCTGTGTTAGGGGAGGGAAGAGATGGACACAGCCGTGCAGGCTTTGTGCCCTGGGAAGCTGTGCTCTGCTGTTTCTCAGGAGCTGCCCTCTCCCCAGGTTGCGCAAACAACAGCTTCAAGTGCGACAGTGGGAAGTGCATCCCCGACACGCAGAAGTGTGACGGCAAGGACGACTGCGGCGACGGGAGCGACGAGGGCAGCTGCAGCAGAGGTGGGGACGGGCTGTGGTGGGAACCTCCCTTGGCATGCAGCCTCTTCTGGGTGTGCTGGTGGCTGGGCAGCTTGGGGTGCATTTCTGCCCCTAGTGGCAATGTCCTGGGGTGGGCAGAAGTGGGGAAGGGCTCAGTGTCCCAGCACTAACCCTTCTCCCTTCGGTCTCCCTGCAGCTGTCCATCCAACGATTGCCTGCAAGGATTACACCTACAAGTGCCGCAGTGGGCACTGCATCAGCAAGCAGAACCCAGAGTGTGATGGCGAGCAGGACTGCGAAGACAATTCTGACGAGGACAACTGCAGTGAGTGCCCCAGCGAAGGGCGTACATGGGGCTCTGGGCTGGGCCCCTCAGACAGACAGCTGTGGTGGAGCTGGGCATTTCTACATGACAGCTTGGATCCGAAAATAGCCGTGTACCTTAGCAGTGTGCTGAGTGTCTGTGTTGTTCAAGATGTTTAGAGAGGGTTTACACAGATATTATAGGGGTTTGTCTGCACGTTTACTGGCCAGTAAATGTTTTAGCAGATTTGGTGTTTGTGCTCCTAAGCTGATAGCATCAGCCGTCCCTGGTGTAGGTAATGGGGCACTTGTGCTGTCCTGGAGGAAGGCAGGGGGCTGTGGAACAGGAACAGGAGTGTCTGAGTGCCCCTTCTCCTTCCCACCCCAGACTGCGGGATCCGCTCCTACACTAGGAAGTCGCGGATCGTCGGTGGGCAGAACTCGGACGTGGGGGAGTGGCCGTGGCAGGTCAGCCTCCACGTCAAGGGCCAGGGCCACGTCTGCGGGGCCTCGCTCATCTCGGAGACCTGGCTGGTGTCCGCGGCACACTGCTTCCTGCAGCTGCAGGGCATCAGGTAGGTGGGAGCCGGGGCGCTGCTGCTGCTGGGGGCTGCCCAGCTGTGGAGCCTGGGGACACTTCGTACAGCTGCGGCCTGTGACAGCTCTTGGGCTCGGCCACTGCCTGGTTGAGCACCCTCAGAGACAGCTGGAGTTTGGGGAGAATCTTGCAGTGAAGTGGAAACAGACCATTGAAGTACGTTATTTATTCGATGAGGTGTCACATCAGTGCCACGTGCTCTTGCAGGCACTGCGGTGATTGATCCATGGTGGCATTCAGGCTGACAGGTCACCCAGACAGTTGCACTTCATTTTTCAGCCATTTGCTTGTCTGAATAAGGAAAATGAGTTTCTGCAGACACTTGTCAAGGAAACTTTTGAAGCTAGCAGGCATGGTTCGTGAGCTGGGATGTCTGTGCCAGCTCTGTGTGATGGGACCTCCCACTGTGCCTCCTGCAGGTACTCAGATGCCAGCCTGTGGACGGCCTACCTGGGCCTCACCAACCAGGGCAACCGCGACGACGCCAGCGTGCAGACGAGGAAGATCAAGCGCATCATCTCCCACCCTTACTTCAACGACTACACCTACGACTACGACATTGCTGTGATGGAGCTGCAGAGCCCCGTCACTTTCTCCTCTGTTGTCCAGCCCATCTGCCTGCCCGATTCCACCCACAACTTCCCTGTGGGCAAGGACCTGTGGGTGACCGGGTGGGGAGCGACTGTGGAAGGAGGTGAGTGCTGGGCTGGGTGCAGGGTGGCTGTGGCTGTAAGGAGACAGGAGGTGGCTGGTCACAGCTGCAGGGGGTCAGCTGGCCTCGAGCCTGCAATGAGATTCCCTTGGGAGTGCACACAGTGAATGTCCCAGTGCTGCTGGGAGAACTATTAGGAAAAAGTTAGTGGTTGTGGTGTGACGGTTGGTAAGTTGTTCAGAGCCCGAGGCCTGAATGAAGTGTGTGGGTACAAGGCTGCACCGAGGAGAGAACTGCGGCTGCCGAGGGCGTTGTGCTGATGCTGGTCCTGGTCCTTACAGGCAGCGGAGCCACCATCCTGCAGAAAGCAGAGATCCGGGTGATCAACCAGACCATCTGCAACCAGCTGCTGACCGACCAGCTGACGCCGCGCATGATGTGCGTGGGGATCCTGACGGGCGGCGTGGACGCCTGCCAGGTGGGCAAGCGCTGCCGCAGCGCTCGGCTTCCCTGCTGGGTCGCAGGAGCTGTAGCACGACGGGGCGTTCGCTCAGCGCTTCGTGTTCTGTCCTGTTGACTCACATCTCCACGCTTAATGTTGCTACAAAGCTACGTGGATCCTTCTGGGTTTGGATGCTGGACAAGCCAGGATGCACAGCAGCAGTGAACTGCATCAGTGCAGGGCTTCAGTCTTAAAAATGGCTCACGGGGTCGGAGAGCAGTGCAGCTGCGCTCTGCCTTATCGCTGTTACTGAGAGCCTGAGTTAGCAAGAAGGCCAGCTGTTCAGCTGCTCTCATTCTGGCATTTTGACTTATACTGCCACACTTGGAATCATACAGGATTGTACAAATATTTTTCTTGATTCAGGGAATGGCTAAATTGGATTGACTTTTGGATTGACTTCATCTCAAAAACAATTCATTGGCTTTTCTGGGGCTTCCCTAGTGATCATTCCGGGCTGGTTTTATGATTTATTTTCAGACTTGGCGCTGGGTTGGTGTTTATGGCGCTGTTTGTTTTTGTGCAGGGAGACTCCGGAGGGCCGTTGGTCAGCGTGGAAGCCAGCAGTCGGATGTTCCTGGCCGGCGTCGTGAGCTGGGGCGACGGCTGCGCGCAGAGGAACAAGCCTGGAGTCTACAGCCGGCTGACAGCGCTGCGGGAGTGGGTCAAGCAGCAGACGGGGCTCTAGGGACGCGCTCACCCTCTGTGGACACGACCCTCTGCTGCACGGCGCTGGCTGGGGACTGACCTGGCTGCACGGTGCTGCCCTCGCCTCCCTGCAGCCGGCAGCAGCGCACAGGGAGCTGCCTCTACTGTGAACCTCAGCCCTCCCTCTACCTCGCTGCGTGTGAGTGCCTGGGCCTCCCAGCTTGCTGCCTGTGTTCGAAGCATGGGGGACTCAGCAGCCAGAGCTGATGGTTGAGCTTAGTTCTTAGTACTCCCACCCCCAACCCAAATCTCAACTTAGAAATCAGTGCCTGGATGTAAGAAATTTCCTTTTGTGGGTAAGCTAGGGCAGCTCCCACAGCAAACTTGAATGAACAGCCATTAATACGTATGAAAATAAACTGTTTTCTTAACTTAAAAAAAAAAAAAATTAAAATAACACTTTGTTTTTAGAGGCAAATTTTATTGGGAGAGGCTCAAAAACAAGCTTTTAGAATGTATTTTATCTCATTTATTGGTTTTTGACCTGCCCTTTCCATCCCTTTGGTCTTCAGTGATTGGGGTGGGGTGTGGGTAGGGAAAGAAGCTCTCACCGTGGGTTGTGGATCCCTGCTGGTGCTGCCCTGGGCAGGGCAGGGTCTCCTCCTGCCATCCTGTGTCCGACTTGACTTGGCTCCTGCTCTCCTCTGCATCCAAGCCCTGAGGAGTCCAGGGCTGCAGCACTGAGGGAGAGAAGTGGGGCTGAAACAAAGCATCACTTCCCTGGAGGGACGCCCTGCGCCGTCTGCCAGCAGCTGCAGGGCAGCGCCTGTGAGAGCAGGAGATGGGCATTACCTTACCCCGATGCTCTGGGTTAGCTGGCAGCATCCGAGCTTCAGCTGCTTGCTGGCACCAGGCAGCACCACGCTAAGGCCGCGCTCAGGTAGCTGCATCGTGCAGGACCTGCACATGCAGCAGCTTCTTCCCAGGCAGAGGAGCAGCAGGGCTTGGCTGGCCCTGGTCCTGCAGAGACAAAGGGGTCAGCTGCACCTCCTCCAGGGCAGACAGCCACCAGCCTTCTACACTCTCTTTACTTTTGTAAGGAAAATGCAACAATGTGACTTCTGAATGTGCTGATTTGATTTCTTTTTCCCTGTGTAGCCCCATCCTTGCCCTAGAAGAGCACGCTCCCCTTGAGTTTGGTTAGACCTGTAAATACATTGTTTTGTAAAACTCTCTATGAAGTGGAGATGCTCTAATAAACTGGGATATTTTATAATACTCTGTCTGTGTGGTTCGTCATGGGCTTCTGTCCAACTGTTCCTGACCTAGGAAACCTGCAGCACAGACCCCCCCACCCCAAGCCCATTTCCATGTGAACAGCTGTCCCGGGCTGAGGTCACAAATGGAAATGCTTCAGAACCCTTTGCTTCTCCCTTTCACAGGGGCTCCACTGTGCTGCTTTGGGCATCCTCAGGCCACCAGCACAGTTCTAGTCCAGAGGGGCCCAGGAGGGCGTTTCTCACCCTGCTCCATGAACTGCAGCACAAAGAGGTGCTGGGCACAGACACCGGGCAGTGCTGGAGGCAGCTGCCCCCAGGAGCCGTCCCCAGAGCCCGGGGAGCTGCCCCCTACGCTGGCATCAGGCTGGCACTGTGCTGTGCTGTCCTGTGTGGCTGGCACAGGGTGCTGCTGTGTGCTCACCTGCACTGCATCCAGGAAAGCAGCCCCTAAGGAAAAAGCAGAAAAGCTAAAAAAAAAANAAAAAAAAAAAAAAAAGAAAAAGCAAACCACACACACACACCACCAACCCACAATCGAGCAGTTTCCAGCATCCAAACAGAGTCCAGCCTGGGCCCAGGGTGCAGCTGGTTTTGTGCAGCTGCTCTTGCTCTGTTCCTGCCAGCTCTTTGTCCAGGAGACAGAAGGATTGAAGGGCTTTGTAGTCCCACTGCAGAGCTGGGAGGCAGGCGGCTGGCAGGTGGGCGTAGGGGCAGGGCGCACCCGCAGCGCAGCTGTGAGGGCTCACAGGGGAGAGCCTGTGCCTCACTTCTCCCCGCACAGGGACAAAGGGAAGAACCATTTTTGTATCTGTGCTTACACAATGCTGCAACAACATGGAAGTGTTTACTGTGGTCGCTTGCTGACCCCTGCTCTGACAAAACGCTGGCACGTGGGTGGAGCTGGAGCAGCAGCCAGGGCCGGGCTGGCTGCCAGGGTGTCCCCACCGCTGCTGTGCTCGGTTCTGGTCGAGTTCTCAGCGCTGCATCTGGGGGACAGACGCTGCTTCTGGGCTGGGCTGCATCTGCATCTGGCTGCAGCGTGGGGTGCACCGGAACCGCTCCCCAACCCGAGGGCTGCACACCCCTAGGACTGGAGAACAAGGACGGGCTGAAGTCACGCTGCACCTCCTGCATGGGAGTGGGGAGGCAGCAGGCAGCTGCCTGCAAGGTGCTGTGGTGCTCCCGGGGCTGGCTGGTCCCAGCACCTATCTACCCAGATGCAAGGAAGCTGCCATAAGCACAACGTGCAGCTCCAAAGCTGCTTCGGTGCCCACACCGCTCTCTGTTGGAGTTCGTGCAGCCCAGGGCTCTTCCCTCTCCCCAGCTGCTTCTCCTGCAGCTTTTCCTCCCTCTGTGCAGCCCCTCTGCCCCGTCCTGCTGCAGGGTGGGCTCCTGGATGGGCGCAGCGAGCCCTGCACTGGCCGTGCTGTGTGCCCAAGAGCTGCCTGCTCCCCCCAGCCCAGGGCCGATGGTCTCACTGGAACAGAACCAGGAGGGAAGAGAAAAGTCATTCAAGTCCCCACTGTGCTGCTCCCCACCTCCCAACGCAGCTCATGTCCAGAGGGGCTCAGCCCCTGCGGTGACAGATTCCAGCAGGAATGAGCTGCCTTGTGAAATCCCCCCCATCAGTTTCAGTTCCCATCAGCATGAAACCCACCCTGGGGCTACAGCTGCCTTTCTTGGCTGCGGCACGCGGGGCTTCCACCTGCTGCAGCGGGAGATGCCCCCCCCAACTGCAGCAGGGTAACAGGTGCAGCACACTGCAGAGTGGGACAATTCGCTACAGCTGTGACTGCATCCCTGAATTCCTGCAGGAATTAAAGCAGGACAGCAGATAGAAAAACAGACAGAAAAGCTCTGATATTCAGGACTTTGTGCTGTCTCACTGAGTTGGATCGGACAGGTCAGATTCCTTCTGCTCCTGTCCCCCCCCGAGCGTGGGAGGCACGGCCCCTCCTCGTGCGATCTGCCCAAGTGACCCAGCTCCAAAAACACGAGAAGAGCCACACCAGCACCCTGGTGCAGGAGATGCATTTTCTTTCCTCTTGCAGCATAGATCTGAGGGTTCTAGACCAGCAGTGCTCAAACCCCTGCGGCAGTGAGAAGTGAACACACGGGGGGTCTGAGGGATGGAGCCCCCCACGCCTCGTCCAGGACGATGCACGGAGAGGGTGAGCAGCAGCGGTGCTGGGCTGCCAAAACCAATGAGAATCCTTGCTTACAGCTGCCTCTGTGAGCACACCCTGGGAAAGATTTCCCCAAGCATGAAGGCTTGTGGATGCCTTGCCCAGGCTGACTGGGAACACCCATGGTGTAGGTCCTGCAGCACCGTCCCAGCCCCAGAGCCCCCATCCCAGCACTGGGCTCAGCCATCACCCCGACACCGCGTTTCTGCTACCAATCTGCACAGCACACTCACACAGCACCAGTTCCTTCCCCAGTTTTCAGGCAGGGTGAGGCAAGGCAAGGACCGCAGCCCTTCTCTCCCCCCTTGCAGGTCCTGATGGCGCGAAGCAGAGGGGCTGGGGGGGCTCAGAGGCTGCAGCCTCACCTCCAGGCTGCACAGATCAGCGCTCACCCCCAGCTATCACCAAGATAGGCTCTGCACGAAGCCTCATCTGCCCTGAATTACTTAGGGGGGAGAGGGGAGGGTTCTTAAAAGCCTTTTTGGCTCGAGCAGCGAGTTCATCCTTGCTTTTGCCAGCACATCTCCTTTATGCCCCAAACATCTGTGTAACCAGAATCGGACTGTCTGCACTCGCTGCTGCGAGCCCCCGATGGAGGGCTCCTTCCTCCCACCGCCGTGGGCTCCCGGTGCCACCCAGCCCAGAAGGGACAATCACAGACCCCGTGTGCCACCACCCCATACAGGAGGGAGGGAGCAGCGACACAAACACGGCGCCAGCTCCTGGCATCGCTTTGGGCGTGTGTTTACTGCGCCTGTAGCTCAGGATGAGGCTCGTGTTTGCGTTGTGGTCTTGAGGGTTTGGCAAAGCGGAGCTCGCGGTGGTTGGGGCTGGAGCCGAGAACATTACAGGCTGGCTGAGCTGCGGCCCCAGTGTCGCCTTCGCCATGTCAGAGAAGGGCCAGCACCCTCATGCCTGCCTCCAGGGCCCCATAACCTGGGCCAGGGCACTTCTGTCATACAGAGTGCAATTCTCCCTAGAAGAGGGAAGAAACTGGAACTGGAAGAAACTACATCTGCCCTACCCGAAGCTTTGCAAGCACTTGCTGCTTTAAAGCAGCGTGATTACCGCTTTGCTTTCCTTCCTGCCCAGCTTTTGTGCTCACATCTCCTGACGACTGGTGGGCACCCGCACATTGCTGCAGCTCCCTCGCAGCTTCAGGCAGCGCAGACCTCAGAGGAGGGAAGCAGGGAAGCAGCAGTGCTCTGCTTTGCCGGCAGTGCCCGGGTGTCTCAGGCATCGGCTGCGTGGTGCTGGCAGCTGGCACGCGGCAGCCCCAGGAAAGGGGCAGAGAGACCCGAGGGAAGGTATTTTCCCAGGAGGATTCGATTTCCTCCTTCCCTTCTCATGTTTCCACTGCCTTTTGCCATCGTGTCCCCTTTGCAAGCCCGTAGCTGTACCTGTTAATGGAACTCCTCGGTGGGAAGGGCTGTGAAGTAAAAGACGAGTGAGTGAAAGGCTCTGCACGCTGTTGAGCCCAGGGATTTGCTGCTCCCAGAACCTCACCACCACTCAGAGGAGACAAGCAGCCAGGTCCTGTCCCAGAGTCCAGGAGAAGCATCGTTCATTACTCCTTGTATTATGTACAAAGACAACCAGAAAATTCTCTCCCTTTTCTCTTGGTGAGTGTGTTACCAAGCACATCCCACATGGGACAGCCCAGCCTTTCACCAAAGCTCCCTCCTCTTCCTGCTCTCCTCCCCTCTCCCTTTGCACGTTGCAGTGTTGAGGTGGGTCCATCTCCCCAGGCCACCCTCTCCACCAGCACACGCAGGGAAGGTGCTTGGCCTCCAGCCTTGCTCCCCCTCTTTGCTCCTCATGCTCTTGGCAAAAAGGCAGTGAGCACAGCCATGGACAAGACATCATCCTAAGATTATACCTTGCAACCAAAGCACAGACAAGAGAGGCACGGGCTCTGCTGAACCCTGCTCAGCTCCAGACCACCAGCTGCCCCTCTCCAAGCCCCCATGTCGCTCTCTCCATACCCAAGCTCTGTGGTGCAGGAACAGCTGCTCCTGCTGAGCCTTTCCCCAGCACCTAACGCAGCTTCCCTCATCCCAGCTGGGGCCTCTGTCTGCTCATGCCAGAAAGGAACAAGGTAACCACGACACCTCTCTGCTTTCTTCTTGGAAGCCTTCTTCCAGGGATGGAGACCGCAGAGTCAGGGCTCAGACACGATTGGGACAGACACGATTTACCCCCCAGACACCACCTGCCATTCCCCACAGCCTCATGAGAGCACAGAAATCTTTCCCCTCACATATTCTCTTCCCTGCTGCTGTTGCTGGCTTACTGCAGCCTGTCAGAGCAAGCCAGAGGAGCACCAAGAGAGGGATTTCAGCAAGAGACAAAACACGAAGTTAGAGCTCAGCCCGGTCCTGGGAAGCCGGGAGACACGCAGCAGGGGGGTGCAGTGCTAAACCAGGTCCTGTGCAGCACTAAAAGCTGCAACCCAGCAAACCCCAGCCAAGAGTCCTGCAGCGTCAGGAGGGAAACACAAGGAGCTGGCCAACAAAATGCCCACCGTGCCCAAAGGCAACCAATATGGAAGGGCTACTCAGAGCTCAGCTCCTGCTCCTACAGGAGCCAGCTCTTCATGAAGACTGAAAATAAAGGACTAAAGAAGCAAGCTGTGCCCTGGAGCTCCCACCCCACTAGATGTCTCTCTCAGCAAAGGCACAAAGGCTCCTGGAGCATCATCAGGAGGAACCCAAGGGGAACAAGTGGAGAGAGGAGGAAGGAGCAGGCAGGGAAGGGAAACAAGCGTAGGCAGCACTCGATGGAGAAAGGAGCTAGGCAGTCCCCAGCTGGCCTTGCCTGCAGGGTGTCCAAGTGAGGCTCTCTGGGGGAAAAGTGGCCTGGGGAGTCCCCTCCCTCAGGCTGGAGGCCCAAGGCTAGGAAGTTCACCAGAAGGTCCCAAACCGTTTCCCCTCTGCAGCTGTTCAGATCAGAGCTGCAAGGTGTCAGAGGACACAGTCCTCCTGCAGCTCCATGCTGAAAGAAGCGAGCTGTTGGACCCCAGACGATGTGCTGCACTTCGGAGCAGTGTCTGATACCAGGGGGTTTCGGTGCTGTTTGAAAGTAGGAATGGGTTCACACTCTTCATCCTCTGCATGGCACAGCCCAGTGCTTAAACCTAACACAACCCAAAAGCCCAGGCAGCAGAAGAGCCATGATTTGCATCATCCAATACAAACCAGAAGAGATATAAGCCCAGCTCTAGTTTGTACTCAAAGCTGGAAGGGGTGAAACACTGCTCAGCTCGGGATGGGAACACAACAGCCACACTGAGGAACAGAAGCACGAGGGGACTGTACAACCCAGCAGCTCGGAGGTGAAGCAGCCAGCCCCGTCCCCAGGCACACAAAATAGAGGGTCTGACATTTGCATCTCATTGCACCGGTTGTCTTAGAAACTGTGAGAAAAGTAAAGAGCTCAGGGATCTGAACGCAATCGTAGGGGCAACCTCTCACCCCGGGAAGCCAACACAAACAACGGGGTCAGGGAACAGGGAGCCGAGAGGATTTCATGCTGCTGGGAGCCATTCAGAAACCCATTGGGATGAGGTGGGGGAAAGGAAAGGCTGCATCCCGTGGAAGTGAACCCAGGCAAAGCTGCCTGGAGGTCAGCACCTCCAGCAGCCAGTCCCGAAGGGGAACAGATGTCTTGTGGAAGGCAATCCACCAGGAAAGCATGCCAGGTCTTTGGGAGGAATTACAGCTGATGAATCAAAGGAAAACATCCCACACAATTGTTTGGAAAACCTATTTACACGGCCTGGCTGCTCCCATGGACGTGCACAGAGAGAACCAGGTCTGCCTCTGTGCCCTGTGCTACACGGAGCGTTCTGCTCCACATCCTCTCTCGGATGCTGCATGCCATTCCAGGCAGTTTTACACAAAGAGCAGTCTTGGGTGTTTAAAAAGCCCTCTTGGCCTCAAAAAGGATGTGACCTAGGGCACATGAAATACTTTCTCCTACTCTCTTTTCCTTGAGAGCTTCCAGTTTTCTCTAGACAAGGCATTGAGGCTCAGTGTTGCTCAGAGACACCCTGCAGGGTATCAGCCTTCCGCATCACAGGGGCAGGCCGTACCGGAGCGCTCTTTGTATCCCACCATACACACCTGTATCTCACCATACCTGACCATCTCCTTTTTGACATCCATTATCCTGCAACTGGGCCTGGCAAGGTTTAGAGGAGACCTCACTTTCTTCTTGGTACACATGCAGAAAATCCACTGTGATGGAGACCTAGCACATAGATCCTCAAGAGCAGGCAGAGGGCAGACACAGCACATCCTGCAGCAAGGGCAGGTGAAAACAGCAAACCTAAGTAGAGCTGAAGGGGAGACAGAAAACAAGAAAGAAACGAGCTATCTTTGGTCTTCAAATCACCACCCAGGTCCCTTCCAGTGCTCCCCAGCATCTCCTAAAACCCCCCAGGCACTCTCCCAGTACTGTCTAGAGCCCCTCAGTAGTCTCCCAGTGCTTCCCAGTTCTGCCTAGAGCCTCCCAGTTCTGCCTAGAGCTCCGTGTGTGCAGCCTTTCTCAGGAAGTCAAGCAGAGCCTGAAGGCAAATGGCAAGGATTATGCTCAGTGCCCACCAGTGCTCTTTAGAGTCTTCTAGTGCATTCCCAGGGCCCCTCAATAACCTCCCAGTGCGGTCCAGAGCCCCTCAGTACTCTCCAGATGTGTCCCCATGTTGCCTGGCGTCTCCTAGTACAGTCCCAATGCCACTCTGCATTTTCTAGATCCTCGTACTACACTCCCAGTGCCCCCCAGTGTTGTCTAGAGATGCCCACTAGGCACTGGGAAGATACTGGGGGTCTCCAGACAGCACTGGCAGCATGCTTGGTGTCTCTAGACGGTACTGCAAGTCACTGGGGGTTTATTGAGCAGCTCTGCTGGGAGTGTACTAGGAGGATCTAGGCAGCACTGGGGGTCCCAGGAAGAGTTCTTGTACCTTCTCTACAAGTACTTGTATTCTGATTTGTATTATTGCTCTGCAATCACTGCTGTGCCAGCAGGGGGACTCACTTCACATGCCACTGTCTGCTTGTTGACGTTTCCCAACATGCATTCCCCAGCTGGCTGATGGGGCGACGAGCAGCAAAAAGGCAAAAAATAAATTATATCCCACACAGCAGCCAAGACTCTAAGTGGATTGCCTCCCTCACATCCTTCAAGATGAATGACCTCAATCCACTAGGCAGACTTTCTACCTCACAGCTACTCCCTCTTATCTTACAGCAGCTGAAGGCTCACTGCGCTTACCAAAAGCCTTGGGCCCCCTTGGTTTCTGTGTTCAGCATCTCCAGCCCAGCTGATGGTCCTGGACTGGGACTCCTCAGCCTGGAAGGGCGGGTTGCTCAGATCCTGGCTGCACTGGGCAAAATAGCTCCTATCTCCTGTATCACAAGTGTTACAGCAAGAGGGAAATACCTTTTCCCCCCTCCAGCCCTTGGGGAATGTCAAGTGACACTGTTGACAGACGTGGCAGCAGCCACAGGGTTCGTGGGAAGCGCCTGACCGAACACATGCGTCCCAGCTGTCTGGCACAGTTGGCAGACATCTCGGGAGAAACCCAGCGCTGAGATAGGGATGGAGGCGTGCTGGGTGGTGGGGCTGCCCGTTCTGGAAGCAGATTGACAGAAAGGCAGGAGCTGAAAGCTCTGTGGGGGGCTTCCCAGCAGCTGCCACTCGACATAGAGCAGACAAGCAAACCTCCTGCACAGCAAACCTGAGCTCACACCTAATTCAGTGCTATCCCCCCCAGAGCTCACAGTGGGGAGCAAGAATGACAGCAGTTTTACAAATAAAGACCACACTGTCACCCACAGGGAACGTGCGATGCTTTGGCAAAGGCAGGTCTTGCAGCCACCTTGCTTAACTTGTTTCTGGATGGTTCAGCCGCTCTTCTGAGATGGTGCATTTGGCTTTCTCCAAAAGGATGGAGTCTCCTGCAATGCACTGATGACCCTAAAAAATAGAAATAGAGTTGATAACCATTTTCAAGCTAGACAGACTCTTCTGATCCAGTTCTGCATATGATCTACCAGGGAGGCAAGGAGGTGTGGTTCTTTCCACACAAAGAGCATGGAGTTTTCCCTTACCTTGCTCACCCCAAAGAATTGCAATACCCTCAGCAAGAAGAAAGCATCAGACCTCAATTTCTACACGACCATTAGATCAATCAGAAAAAAAACATGAGGAGACAGAACAGAAACCTGATGCCTTTCAGTTCCAGGCTGAGTTTGCCAGCATGGCACTGACGAAGCCAATTTCTATCTACTAGCGCTCAGCATCTGTCAGGCCTACTCAGAAGACAAGGTATCCACCCTGCCTGACTTACAGCAGCCCAGAGCACTTCTCATGGGACGCTGGAGGCAGGTAACTGCCCCTCTGAACTGCCAGGTTAAGCATCCACAACAGAGGATGGCTGCTCCTCCTGATCAATGCAGTTGGCAGCCTCTGCTCAGAAGGAACCCAGAGAAGCCTCTACGGGACATGAGCATCCAAGCTGCAGTTTAGTTTTTTCCCTACCAGAAACTTTCACGTTTTAGTCAGTGCAGGACTCGTAAATCCACCTTGGGATCAGCCTTCCAAAATGAACTTTTTGTGGCAATGTCAGCACTGCGAGACCTTGCCTCAGCAGCGATCTTCTGTGACCCTCACGGCAGCTCAGTCTCTGTGCAAACACTTGGCTACAAACGCAGCAAAGGGTTCAGAGCACAGAGCAGGAGACATTTTGTGATGCCACAAGTGGGCAGGCAGTGTCCTTCCAAGGGAACCCAACACAGCGTTGCTCCTTTGAGCAACAGCGTCCTGGTCTGGAGTTCATTGGCACAGGTAAAATCTTTCACATCTGCTGCACTTACAGTAAGAGGGATGACAGCTTCTTCACGAATGCACAGAGCTTCCAAAGGAGAACAGCATGGAGGGTTGCCTTGGAGACTGCAGTAAGCAATGTGCTGCCAGATGACTGGGTCTCATACCACAGCAGGCATTTGCCAGAAGGGTGATCTCAGCGGTGTGCACTGCATTATCAAACATTCCTTGAAGGAAAGAGTGAATCTCTGTAAGGATCGGGTGAATCAGGCTGCACGGAAGGTAGTGCTTTGTGTTACCCATTAGTCATGTTCTTTGGCTCTGCCTGCCCCCAGCGAGCAGCGTGAGCACAGTGCTCAGCAGAACAGAGACCTCTCCTCCCAGGAATGCAGCAGAGGGGCTGGGAGGGACCACAGCCCCGCGAGCTGCCCTCCATCTCCCTGGCAGAGAGGTGAGCACAGCATCATTCCCTGTGTCTGATCAAACCACAGCAGAGAAGGAGTCTCAAAGAGCCTTTTGCTCATTTTGGATCAAGGATGAAACAGCCTCCCAAGTGACTCCTGACAAAAAAGAAAGCTCCCCATCACATGATGTATTACACTACCACAGACCTCTCAACCACTACAAAGAGCCCACTCTGCCCTAAACATTTCTGCAATTAACTTAGTTGTGGACCATTAGATTTGCTTCTAGTTTGGTCCCTTGCACAACCACATGCTAAATATTTATTTGCCCCTTCTTGTTCTGGCTCCCATTTGACAGTGGCTCCAAGGCCTGATCCTGCTCATCCTTCATGGAAGATGTCTTTGTCCCATCATGACTGATCTATTCAGCAGATGATATTTGAAGAACTACTTCAGCATTAGCTGAGCTGCTGGTTGCACAGTGTTGGCAGCACAGACAGGATAAGCAAAGCAAGCAATCCACGGGAAAATCCTCAGCTCGTTAAGGAAAAGCAAGCTTCTTACTAAGTGCTAGGCACAAGCAGAGCCCAAAATAAAGAACAGCCATCACCACATGTTCAATTTGCCATTTAGTTCAACATTTCAGGGGTAATCTTTCTGGTTTTCACCAGCTGAAGGTGTGCTTATCTGCTATAAAGGAACTCCTAGAAAGAGCACAGGTCTTGGTACTCACACTACCCAAACTTGTCAGACTTTGAGACAAGTGTCACCACAGCAGCACCAAAATGTTCTCCTCTCTGAAGGCTTTTTGTTTCAGGACAAACATCAAGGTGACACAGAAAGAGTTAACCAGCATTCCAATAACATGACGAGCATTAACCCACCGTAGCTTTGTGTTCTCTTCCACTGCAGGGTGGAATCAGGGAGAGGAACAGACCAGGTGGAAAATTAGGGAAACATGCCTCACAGTGAGAAATCCACCAGGCCTCCCTAGGGAAGCAGTGGAAGCTCTCCTGCTTGAGTCACTTAAAACTGGACCAAGTACAGGAAAATCTAGTGTAGGGAACAAGCCTTCCCCATAGGGGGAAAATGGAAAAGTTGGATGACCTCAGATCTTTCCCATCTCTAGTTTATGTGGTTCCAGAAATTTGCAGAGGTGATAGCTTACACAGCACAGCACAGGTAAGCAAGATGATTAATTGCTGCTACCAACCTGCTGCAGAGTGAGCCAACCTGATCAATACAGCTCGTACAGCAGCAGCTGGGCCCTGGGCTGCCAGGACCACGCTCAGCTTGAGGTGAGGAGCAGCTGCTAGTGTGAGCAGACACACCAGCACCCACAGGAAAACCTCCACCCTGTGTGACTGCCAGGGCACGGCAGCTGCCGTTGGTGGGTTTTCATATCGACTGGTTGAACCTCCAAGGTGAAACACTGAAGACAAACGCTACCTGGCAAGAAATTTACACCTTGTCTAGTGCAAGTGTTGTGTTTTAGTGTTTTCAGACAAGTTCTTCTAGCTACTTGCTATGTCCATGGCCTCAGGAGAACTGATAGGCAAAGAAATATCCCCGGTAGCACTGCACAGGACACTGCTGGCTTTGTTGGTCAAAAGCCACATGCTTCAGAAAGTTACCTGTTCCTAGCTGGGGTCAGGAAGAAAAGCCCACTACGAAAATCTCATTCCTTGACTATCAGCCTTTCACACTCTGGAAACAGCTGCTGTTGATGCGTGGAAGATACAAACTGAATAGACCATCCCTTCAATGGCAAACCCCAGCGAGCACAACCCAACTCTAACACACGCTTCAGCCATCAGAGACCCGTGCTGATTGACCACAGTATTCCCCAACGAGCCAGCAGATAAACTCACAAAGACACCAACCCTCTGAGTCTGCCTGGACCTCTGAAGGGCAGCAGTTAGCCATGCAAGGACGCTCGCCCTTGACAGCAACTTGGCAGAGCAGCTAGGAGCTCTATTACTGTTGCAATTCTAGCAGAGAGCCAGCCTGCCTGTTGAAACATGGCATTTGCAGTATGATGAATTCTGATTTCAAGATAATTTACAGCCTCAGTAAATAAACAGGCTTATGGCTGTTTAAACGCTGTTTAAACAGTCGTATACAAGAGCCCTGGGCAAGCACACTGAGGAGCAGAAGAGTTTTCTGAGCTGGGAAACAGACAGCTGTAGAAAGCGAGTGAAATTCAAAATACTTCCCATCAGAAATGAATTGTTTCCTCTCTCAAAACCAAAATGACCTCCGAACATAGTTCTCGCTCACCATTCTCCCCATGTTGATGCCAGAAGTTCAAAACATTTTGCAGAGTGATAAGGGATCATGTCACCTTCCCCACGGTGCCTCTTACACTGCTTGATGCAAACCGCTGGGCCTGAGCTCACAGCAAATTCACTCTACCCATTTGGGCAACTATGAACACTGAAAATGATAGTTCAGGTTTTTTGAAATGAGATTGACACATCTGGAAAGCCCAGAGGTAGGTTTAGAAAGCAAGCTAAGACACCCTTGAAATCAGGGTCATAGGGATCCACTTTTTGCTCAGTTCTCAGAGGCGTTTTGGGCTGAAGGACACTTCTGCTCCTTCCCCCCCCTCTGTTTTATACACGTACAGACTCAGGGGGAAGTTAGAAGAACCTGCTGCTCCAAGAACAAAAGGAATCATTGGGGGCTGAAGGCACCAACTGGAGAGAAAGCAGCCAAAAGGTAAACCAGAGGAAACAGCCAGCGTGGAGACACTGAACCACACCAACCCTCCACACAGTGGAATTATTCTGGACAATGCAAGGGGCTGGATATTCCCTAACAGTCATGGGATGAGAGGAAAAGGAAAATTTCAGCTGCCTACCAAGGACTGGTCCCAGGAGGAAGGCTCAGATGAATCTCTCCTTCCAGGGAAGGGACGGAACGTTCTCCCTGCACGCAGCTTATCACCCCACGGCAGCACGCAGGGGACACAGGAACAGGCCTGCCAGGAGCACAGAGGAGATGAACTCATTCCTCCCCCATGGGCTTGTTCCTATAGATCAAGGCACTCGGAACATTTATCCCAGGTTTCGATTGTGCCTATGGGTCTGCTTGGCTTGCTGCCCTGAGGAAATTAAGAGCGAGGAAAGGGAAATTGCTGAACACAACCGAGCCGCTGTGTGGGGCCAGAAACCTGGCCACTCTCGGACAGCAAATTCCTTCTCCAAGCAAAGCTGTTACACGGTCAGAGCAGGGTGCTCAGCATTTGCTGGTGGGCCTGCTGGCACTTAGGCCAGGTACAGGGTCAGTACAGCAAAGAGAGCTCAGCAGGAGGAAACTGGAAAGGGGTTTCAGTGAGACATTACACCACAGCTGAAGCAAAGCAGGAGGGAGAGACAACAGGAGCCACCGGGGCCAGGGAGGAGCGAGAAGAGAGTCTTGTCCACACAGGATCTGCACGGCCTCTGACATAAGGTAGCTGTGTCTCTTGGACAAGAGACAGCTCACAAAGCAGCCTGCCACTGCCCTGTCGAAGCCTCAGGGAATCCTCTCAGCCCCTCCATTTCCCTCTAAGACAGGAAAAGAGTGCTGAATTGCCTTTGTAATGAGAAAACACATAGGAGGCTGCTGCTGCAGATGATCTCATACAGACACGAAGGCTTCACCCCAGCGTGTTCACAGCTAGCACAGCTTGCCAGCACTCACCTGAGGAACCAGCACAGAGCTGGGAACGGCTCCCAGGAGCCCCAAGTGTCAGTCCCTCTGTAATTACTGCACTGCACTCAAAGCAAAGAGCTCATACTGTGAAGGCTGCCAGGACTGCCCATCCCTTCCCTTGCCCTGCAGGAAGGGTTCATACATAGGTGGAAGGAAACCTGAGTCCTGATTCCATGGCTGAGTGATGTCCTGGCCCAGAAGGCTGGCATCAGAGTACAAAAGTTTGGATGTCGAGTTGAACTGCCACAAAACTCTGAGGAGCTCAAGACACAGCCTGTGTCATGTCTATACATGTGCTCTGCCTTTGTCTGAGCCAACTGGAAGTCCTCTGCCTGCACTAACTTGGTGCCAAGCTAGCACGAAAGGATCCTGCCTCTTAGGTGAGTTCACTGCCGCTACAGGGTGCCAGTTCATGCCTGGTTCATGTCCAAAAGCCTCTGAATGTGGGCAAAGTGAACACGCATCTACCTGCAAAATACCAGAGGCACTCAGACAGAAACAGGCCAGGTCCAGGGTGAAGTCAGGATCTCCAGGGATACCATGTCAGTCTCTC
Organism: Penelope pileata; assembly: GCA_013396635.1. NCBI lineage: Eukaryota > Metazoa > Chordata > Aves > Galliformes > Cracidae > Penelope > Penelope pileata. The sequence goes on along the minus strand of WBMW01002477.1, from coordinate 475,297 downwards.
AAAGGTTAATTCCCCACTATCCTGGAGCACATGGCTCAGTGTGAGATGAACTATGGCAACAAGTGGCTGTGAGTTAGCTGAAGTCATGGGACACAGGAGGAGAAAAATAAAAACAGCCAACCCTCAGATTTGCTAAGGCTTCATCTCACATCTGACCCAGAACACGATCAGAACAGCTAACAGCAGGCTAGACACTAGCTGGTGCCCCATGGAACACCTGGAGACCTCTCTGATTCTTTAGCTGTCTTCTTTCTCAGATATTTGCAGAGAGGTTCAGAGTATTTCCCAAACATTTCCACCAGATCTAGTTTTGCTCACAGGCGTGGGTGTTACTGAGAATCGCTGCTGCTGGGAAGAATTGTTCAGCAAACACATTTTGAACAGGATCCATACAGAAGAGGTTTGTATTTCCTGAATGGAAACGAAACCCCTTTATATAGGCTGCACTGGAGACTCAATGGCCAAACTGTTCCCTTCAGACCTTATTTTCTTTGGACCTTGAGTCTACCCCACATGAGACATCTGGCACAGGACTTACAGGATACAGTTTGCTTTGGCACTGGCTGGGTTTGGAGCTCACAATGTTTAAATAGGATTTTATGAATCGAACAGTCTCGCTCTCTTCTGTAATGCTTCAAATTAAGGTTTGCACATATGCCTTTAATAGAGATTCACTAAGACACTTATTGCATGTTAAATAAACATCACTCAGTGAAATAGAACACCATCATTGAGGGATTAACAAACACACAATTCAGTCAGGCTGCTGCAGCTGTTAAACCTCAAACACAACTTCAATGTCATCATCAGTCATTTTATTAAGATAATAATTGCCCTGTTAATGCTAATTAAATGACTAATGCCTTCACAGTCCTGTGATGCTGTTCTCTGATAACCCCTGAAGGAGATGCAGTAGCCCATTCCCTCCCCATCTCCAGGGGGGCTCAGGTTAATCAACAGGACAGTCTGGAGCTGCTCACTGTCTGCTACTCCACATGGACTTCCAGACAGAGTTAGAGATGTGTGATCTGTTTTTTTGGAGAGGGGAGAAGGTGCAGAAAATAAACATTTGGGTTCTGTTCCTCTCTCTTCCTGAGATGATGGCAAGTGAGCCAATCCAATTGGCTTGTTTTTAATCAGGTGAGGAGGGCAGAGGAATAAACACCAGCCAAAATCATCAGATGTAATGCTAGCAAGGTAGAAAGGGATCGCTGCCCTAACCACAAGGCCTACATAAATGCCTGTGTCCTGCCAAGAACACCTCTCCGGGACCTTACTCATAGAGCTGGGGAAGCCCAGGCAACCTGAAAGCCCAACACTTAGCTCAGAAGCTCTCAGGCCGCCCAGGAGCTTGACAGGGAATGGAGGATGTCAGTTTGCAGCCTGTACCTTCCAGCACAACACTGCAAGCTGAGCTCTTTCCCCAGGAGCGTCCTGAGCTATGCGGACTCCCAGCTCTGCTCTCAGTACATCAGACACAGCTGTTCAGCCCCCGCAGTCTAGGGGTTCATGCAGTAGTCAGGACAGACTCTACTGCAGTTCAGGCTGACCATCCATCATGAGATGGACCAGATGTTCCAGCATGGGCTACGGAGGGGCTTAGCAGCAGCCTTGGAGCCTGCAGCCAAGGCAATGTTGTAACACTTGGCTGCCTACGCAGAGAGATTCCCCTACCCCTCATTCCCAGATTTTGGTAATGATTATTACTTTAAAAGTTTAAAATAAAGCAAGTGAAGGTGGATTCCTTGCATGCTCATCATTTCAATTAGAAAAGTATCTTCCATAAATGGTAAATGTAATTGACCCCATCTCAAAAAAGGCAGGGAGGAGCAAGTCACCGCTTGCCATGTGACAGCAACCTTTGCTGTAGCTCGGGGATTCAAACTGTTAGCACAGGCAGGCTTCCATTTGTTAGACTATAAAACAACACATTGCCAAGCCCTATAATGGACTGCAGATTTAGATATTGATTAATTGTTAAAATATCTCTGCAATGTACTATGTTAAAAGGGAAATGACCTCATGTTTCCTTTGAGACTCCTCACCTTCCTCCTACTCCAAGAATTTCTACAGCATGGCTTGCTGCTGTCCTTGCCATCCCCTTGTTGCATGGGACTCCAGCACAACTCACACAAGTCCTTTTTAACCTGATCCTCTTTCACTTAAGCTTCTTCTACTGGTATTCAAGAGGAAAAAAAAAAAAGTCACATTTAAACAAAAAGGCCCACGTCAATGGTCAGGTCACTTCATAGCTAGACACACTGTGGTTTGAACACAAAAAACAAGAATAAGAGAGATATAAGATCTTTGCTGATCCTTCAAGTTTCTCCATAGGAGGCACTGACTGTGCTGAGTTCCTGACCCCAGGCATGGGGTACGGGGAATTGAGACCCCCAGGCCCAGGCAGACACCAGACACATTTATTTCACTCACCTCTTCTCTATTCGTATTTAAAAAACAAAAAGCAAACAAAAAAAGCAGTGAGAACACAGAACACCAAAGGCTCCTGAGGTGCACAAGCACACCTAAGTGCCACAGGAGCATGCTGAAACGGACATGCCTGACATTCAGAGTGCTTGGATCGGAGCAACATCTCAACAGGAGAGAAACACTGAATCCTGCTCCAAGCCTGAGGCTCCAAAGAAGACATTTGGCAGGAGGGGAGGCCAGTAACCATGACAACCTCTCGATTTTTGGTATCAGACAGCAGAGATGACTCCTGAAGACACTGGCTCTATGGCCACCCCCTCCATTTCCCCTCTCTCAGGAGGGCTCTCCATCAACAGAACTACACTGAAACATAATGCAGCTTCCCCAGGCTTCAGAAAGGCTTCCCCTTAATTCAGAGCTCCCTCCCTGATCACCCCTCCCCTCATCACACTCAGGGGAAGCTGCAGAATTTCTTACTTCTGGGCCACAGAGGTGATATGGGTGAATCCTGGGCAGTCACCACCATGCATTTTGCTTCCAAAGGTGGATGATAATAAATAGAAGAGCCATATGAAAATAAGATGGGTGCTAAGAAACAAAGCTTAAAGAAATCCACCATTTTGTGGTATAGTTTCACCCATCTAGAATAGCAGAAACAATCCTGAAATGTGCAACTTAATTCTCATTGTTATTCACTGTACATGTCAGGTAAGAAGCTTTCATCTCCACTGGCACATCACTGATTTTTATGATCTGTGCACAGCACATAAAATTAAGAACAAAATTAAAACTATTCAGATCTCAGCACTTACACAAACATGGCACAGGCAAGAGGCACAGAACAAAGCAGCACCTTCACCCTCCCAACACAGCTCCCAGGCATCTTAAACAGCTCACACAGAAGTACATTCTTCCCCTTACCTTTCACTGAGCCTTCCCAGCACTTAGGGTACCTTTTGATTGTGTTGTCTTCCCAGCACGATCATCTAGCCACAAAACAGAGAGCTGCTCCAATAAAAGCTTAATGACAGCAATTTGTTGATATTTTCTCTCCCCACTTTGGCTGGAGAAAAGGGTTTCTAGATCCCTGGTCACCTGGGAAAGGGCTCTAGCATCTGGTTGAGCTAGAAATGGAAGCTAAGCAGTTGGGGTTAGGGGAGCAATAAATCCTGCATTAGCTTTGCAGATTTCTTGGATCTTTGTCCCAGCTCAGAATTTTTATAGGCGACCTTTGCTTTATCAAAGTGAAGTGGTTTTCAAATGCTACAACACATGCACCCTTGCCTCTTCTCCCAGCAGCATTCCCTATCTCTCACACACTCTCCAGAACGTGACTGGATAGAAACGCAGCCCTACACAGCTTTATCCCCCACCCCAGTTCAAATAATATTTGTACTTTAGCGTTGCACTGTATTACTCACTTTCCACTGTAGCTTTCCTGCGTGTTCCCAACCACAGGACCCTGAAAGGAACAGCTTGATCTGCTGGATCTGGCGTAGAGAAGTTCCAGCCAGGGCCTCCAACATTCATCTACAAAAACATATTCCTGTTTGATCACTACTGGCTTGCCTTTGACTTTCCACGTTTTCCTCCCTTAAATTCCTCTGTACCCCAGGAATGGATATGGAAATGCACCAGGCAAAGGCACCGCCAGCTCCCATCCCCCAAGGGCAGCATTTGAGCCCCACCAGGAGCCCACATTCAGCCCATCAGGATGTTTTGGGTAGAGCTGCACCAAGCTGAACTAAACCTGGCTGAGGGACCAGCAATAAACCAGCACACAAGAGCCTCTATTTCCCTGGCTAGGGGTTCATCTTCCTCGAGACCTGCTTTTCTGGCCTCTGGTTCCTTGCAGAGCACCCTGTGCAATCCACACAGCCCAAAGAGAAGCTCAGTGCCATAAGGAGAGCCAGGACTGTTTCAGATGTCAGTGCCTCTAGCTGCAGTGTTGATTTTGAGGGAACAAATGTGCCTTGTGAGGCAGAGAGGTTAACATAACCCTGTCACTGCTCAATGCTACAAAAAGCATTGAGGTTCAAGGAGTGAGCACAGAGATCTGTGGTGAGCACACAAAAACCTTATTTGGAAATGTACTGACTTAAACACACAAAAGAATAAGAATGGAAACAAAATGTACAGAATTTCAAAACTGACATCAAACAAGCTCTGCAGGATGAGCTTTTAATTAAACCATGCTAAAGGCCCCCTTTTCAGAAAAAGCACAGGGCCTTAAAGCTGTTCTCTTCTTTAAAGGATTTTGTAAAGGAACTCTTCTCACGTGAGATGAACATTTCTGGGGGATTGAGCTCTGAGTTGGGCAGCATGCGTATGGCTGCTTGTGGCAAGACCAGCAGAAATGAGGAGGAAGAAGACACCAGTGGAGTGAGGAAATGTGGCTTCCAAGGGAGGTTTCCAGAGGAAGGTGGCTGCTGAGTCGCAGTCTCACTTCAGCAGATGCTGTCTGGGCCACCCCTGGCCTGGGCCATCCTCTGGCTGATCCACTTAAACCTCTTCCTTTCACCACTAAGTGTACATCACTCGGACAACAGCAGAGGAAACTGGGGAGAGCTCAGGGCAGCGTTTAGCATAGACAGTCAAAGGCATACAACTGGTCTGCTTTAACCCTGGGGTTTGGTAGGGGTTTCTGTCTGGAGAGCAGATGCGCACATGTAGGCTGGGAAATGGGCAGGAAGGAGAGAGAAGATACAGCAGGGCCAGGAAAGTGGAAAGGCAATAAGTGATTACAACCCTGTGTTGTATTTTGAGCCCGTGACTGCGAGCTTCTATGCCAATTGCTTTGCTATTCATAGGTAAGAAGGTGCTATGTGGATATGGGGTTTTAACACTACCTGGGAGCCTTTCACTGGCCGAGAAATCAAAGCAGAAAATAAAATTTTAAAGGAACTCACGAACAGAAAAGAACAATCAGGGAAAAACTCTGCTGGACCAAATAAGGGAATGAATTCCCCTAATTACCACAAGATGCTCCCCAAGTCTGACAGTATCTCTTGGAGCAGATGTGTTCAAATAATATTTCCTCAGCCTCCAGCCTGCGTGGGCAGATTCCAGAACCAGCCACTAATGTTAAAAAGTACCTAACGAGCATCAATACTAAGAAAATGCCTTGGCTTTTGGTGTCTGCATTTTTCCCATCCTCCAGGCCAAACTGCAAACATTTTGTTGGTATTATTCACATCAGAAAGCACTTGATTAAAAAAAACAATCCACTAAAATCTGGATCCATGAAAGCAATTGCTAGAAAGGAAGGACTGGAGTCCTTGAAGTTCTTATGGAGACAGAGTTAAGTGCAAAGGAGCATGTCTTAGTTTTTTCTAACAGTGACAGCAAACTGCCTGCCTTGCTGGGAAGCCTCTGCAGGTTTTCTCTAGGGATGAAGAATTATACACACTCACACACAGATCCCAAGCAGGTTTCTCTCACTAATTTCCCACGTGATTAGCTGTACCAGGAAGGCTGTATGGTGGTGGAGGTTCTTGGAGTGATCTCTCTGCTGAACAATGGCAATTTTGCAGCTGCAGAAAAGTATCAGATAAAATTATGCCAAGTTTTTCTCCATTGTGCTTTCCATGCTGCTTTGGGTTATAGTTAACTGAGGGGGAAGGAACAAAAGTCTTGCAGGCTCCTTTGATCTTCATCCTTTGTGGTGCAATGTGAAGAGCTGAGAAGAAAAGTGAAGAACTGGGCCCTGCCAGAACAGATATGGCACGTGTAGTGAGGGTGGAAAACGTCACTTTTGTCAAAGCTCTAGTAATGGCTTTTGCAGAGAGAGCTGGTGTATGCTCACCGGTAAAAAAAAATTAAGTAAAGGTGCAGTTTTTTCCTTTTGAACCAGTACAGTTAAATTGGTTCCAAGCTATGCTCAGGCTATTCATGCTGGCTTGTAAACCAGGAGGGTACAAAAGACAGAGAGAGCTTTATAACAGAATATTCCCTCATTCCAAAATGAGGAATGAGGGGGAAAATTCTCCTTTGGGCAGCAGGAGAAACGCAATGACACAAGCTAGGCACTTAGTGAGGCTCTTTCTTTCTTGAATATCTGAACTTGGGGGCACACATTCTCCTCCATAAGAAGAAGATAAATATTATTTATTTACAAATGAGCACTAAGCAAGCTGAAGATCTCAGAGGCTTTGTCGCAGACCTAAGAATAAATGTTCTGAATTCTGCCATCCTTTGCTTCCCCTCTACCACTGGTGTTATGTAGCTGCTCCACAAATGTTCAAGTGCAGATCATTACTGTAGCTTGTAAAGAACTACTTCAAAAGAAACACTCTTCCACCTCCTTCTCCCCTCTCCCTTGTTCAGAGCAAGCTCACTCGCTCTCTCTCCCCTCAGGAATCCACATTTTAGCTCAGAAAGCAACTGTTTTAATTAGACAATGATTGCTTTAAACAGAAGAAAATGCACTGGAATGAGGGCACTCTGAGAAAATTTGCCTTAGTCTGTGGTAGCCACCTGACCTCTTCCCAGAGTGATGCTGTGCATGGCCCTTGCAGGGCTGCTTGAGGACAGAGATGAAATTGCTTCTTGGAAGAGCCAGAGATGAAGAAATGCTACTTGAAACCTTGCCAGTTAATCCTTCAGAAGATGAAGGACCAGTCCCTGCAGCACTCACTGACAGCAGGTATCTTTCCTGCTTGCTTGGAGCTCGGTTTCAAAATTCAAGATCTCATCCTCCTCACAGCCCCCCTCTCTACCCCCACTCTCCATTCTCATTTCTGAACGAGCTCCAAGGTTGATTTCCTGCATGTTTGAATAGGACCAGCTTGACACAGCCTGCCTTGGGATGAAATCACCAACTTGGCTTGCCTTCTGTCTGAAAAACAAATCCTTCTGCAGGGCTTTCATCTAGAAAAAGGACAAGGATTCTGAAACGCAGGCAGGCCCCTGCCAAGTTCCTGTGAACTGGTGCCTGAGTAAAGCTTATGTTTGCTGTGTATTTAGCTTAGCTTTAATAAAGGTTACCTAGCTGAGATTTTACGCTAAAAAATAATACATGAACATACATGAACCTCCTCCTGTTTGTTCTTGAAGTAAAGAATCAGACATACAGGTAATGGAGATATCTGTTTCCAAAGACGGACGGGAAACCACGCATGTGGAAATCTCACACGGTGTGCGAGCAAAGACTAGGGAGAGCTCAGAGAACAGAAAACGAGGGCACCAGCCTCAGGCAGTGGGTGTTCTAAAACAAGTCCTTCCTTCCCTTTGCCTTCTTCCATGACCAGATCTCCAGGGGTACCTGATGGGAATAACATCTTTAGGGATCTCTGGGCTTCAACTTTCCCATTACTCTGCAAGAAAATGATGACAATGATGCTATTTTATGGGGATCTAATGGCTCTGCAAGCATGGTATGCAAGCAGCACGATGCAATGGCTGGATGGTGAATAGGGACGGACAGAGAGTGAGCAAGGGAACAGAGGGTACCCAGCCTTGGACAAGTTCAAACCTGGAAGTAGGTGGTATGGCACGCACTAAGGACCCGCTGGGGGCTGTGGTTCCTGCACTGGTTTTGGGGCAGGGTTGCTTCTATGATAGTCCCCAAATCTGCCAAGAAATTGATGGTTCTAGTGATGGTTGTATGAGCATCATAAATGAGTTAGATGGCAAAATAATAAAGCACCTAAACATGGCATTACAACTGTACTGGGTTGCAAAGGTGTTTATTGGGCACATGCAAGTAGCTACAGACAAGGCTAGGTTACGTATCTACTCTGCAGGAGCTTGCACCAATGCTTGCTACCACTTCGACTTGTTGGTGATCTGGGGTCCGAGAGTCACCATATGGTTATCATTGGTACCGGAGAAGCATGCGTCCAGGACATGTGCAACTCATATTTTCCTCTGGACCACACTCAGCCTGCACTTGTTTATTGTGGGGGTGGGACTGGAAAAATCATTGACTCACCGTCAGGAACCAGATATTTAAAACCTTGAGTTGAAAATGACTCTTTTTTAACCAAGCTTTTCTGCTGGTGCACAGGAAAGAGAACAAGTATTGAGTGGGAAAGTTTGAGGGCTGTACAAGTGAGAAGGATCCAGTGTAGGGACATGGCACTGCTCTGGCCAGTGTCACGTTTCTACTCCGACCTTGCTCTAAGCTGTACTTGGTTTAACTCACACAGAAAAAGAGCCACACTATCTCTGTTTCTCAAGTCACGTCTGTTTAAGATATCATTGTGCTTCAAAATGTTTCCATCCAAAATGATCTGAGCACGTATCTCAAACTACCCACCCAGCAGCTAGGACATAATGACGCAGGCAGACCAAAACTGCACTCTGCAGCTGGCCCATACTGTTCTAAAATACAATGAGATGTGACAGGAGGGGATTAAAGGTTTAATGTGGAATTCGGTGCATTGCAGGTACAATACCCAACTCTGCCAAGCGTTTACTGGCAACTTTGCACAAGTCGTTTTGAGGCTTTGTGCCACAGTTTACCTATGTCACTGGGTCAAAGCTTGCAATGTACATGTGGTTCTAACAGCATGTGTAGTTTACGGTCTACAATAGAAGAAAAAATAAGCCTGTAGAAGAATTAAAGACATAAAAAGGCTGTGGGCAGAAAGTCCTCAAATTTGCACAATGCTACCCTCTGCCCCATTCCACAGCTGAATTCAACAGCTGCACTTGAGTCTGCTTCAATGGTGCTGGCTGAAACACATTAATCTACTCACAAAGCTCCTGTACATCTAAGGAGGCTCTGCTGGGTCTAAGATCTGAGCCAAGCTTAAGCCTGGGTTCTGTTCCATTTGCCACGATGGGTTCTGCCAAGCTCGCCTGAGCACGGGAAATGCTTCCAGTTCTATTTCTCAGCTCTGTTCACTTGCCTCTTTCCATTCTTCCTCTCTCGTTCTGCCGCCGGAAAACACATGAACAATGGAGATTAGCCAGAGCTCAAAGGCCTTTCAAGTGTTTTCCAAAAAGCACGAAACCTCTGCCTCTATTCCTTGCTGACGTCACGCAACCAGCTCTCCTCCACCCCACACTCTCCCAGACATCTGAGAACAGTGAGTGCCTCATATAACTGAAGGGGGTTCCTGTCCTCAAATCTAACAAACAATAAGACAACTGAACATCTGGAGGGAACAGATGCTTCTCGTATCCCTGGAGAGTGCATTTCAATGTGCACTTTATGCCACCCAGGGCTCTCTGCCCATGAAGAGGAGGAATGTGGGTTCCTTGGCAGAGCAGCACCCAGCAGCCATGAATCAGAGCTGCTGGTTCTCCAGTATGTAGATGTGCAGCTGGTGGCTCACTGCAAATAACAGCTACAGACTGAACTGTACTGCTCATCTGATGACCTCAAATACATAGCAACTCAAATGCACAGCAAAGACAGACAGATCTTCACTGTATATTTGAATCATATAGATGCAGGAATAATCAGAGCTAAGCTGCTGGCTGAAAATTGCACAGCCAGGCATGTACAGAATTAGTGGGCTAACTGCCCCATAGCCCTACTCTTCAGAAATTACTCACTCCCAACTCACAGCAGGGCTCTGAGGATAATGGGACTTGCTTGGTTCAGCCTGTGACGTCTCCAACCAGAAAGAATAGTACAGGTTTGCAGGTAAGAAACAGGGATCAAACCCACAACTCAACTGCAGAAGAGCCATCTCTGGGTTTGCTACCAAAACCACTACTGGGGCAAAAGCCACATCTCCTCTTGCAGACTAAGCACAGAAAGGAACAAAATACATCTGTCCTTCAGCTATGACATCTGTCCACCCTGCTCAGATATCAGATTTTCTCTGCCTAGCACCCAAGGAAGCAGGAGACGAGCAGCAGCACAGGCCAGCTGAGGCTGCCAAGCCAAGGTCCGCTGGGAAGGACACTTTGAACTGGTCCTGTGCTATTTTTGCAGCTCAGACCTGTGTGTTTATTTTATCAACTGCCAGATAAACTTCAGTCAGATCCTCTACCGTCTCACCTTTGGAAATGGATGAGTGAGATCATACCTGCTGGGTGAGAATGGGAAGATATGTGCTGAGAAATTCCCAGCTACTGCACCAGGGAAGGCAGAAGAGGACATTGCAAGTGACACAGTTCTAGTCTTTACTCAGCCAAGATGAGCCCCAGCATTCCAAACTCATGGAAGTTTATAGATCAAATCCACAAGGTATTAATCTAGTTCAGTCATTTCCAACATGGTCACTAAGCTGCCAAGCAGCAGCATAGGGGGTTACATAGAAATAATCCTAGCCTGAGCTTCTTGTGGCATCATAAATTGCCTGTGTCATCAGTCAGCAGAAACCTGAGACGAAATTCTTTCCTTTGCAGTTAATTATTTCCAAGCCTTTGCAGATCTGGTGAAAGGTGCCGAATTGACAGCCCTGAATGGCTTTCCATTTGTCCACAGAGACAGGCAGAAACGAGCTAGCAGTCAGCACTTCAACCTGATCTGCCAATGTGCTGCAAAGCCTTGCTTGAGCTGGGCTGCTCTTCTTTCCTACCAGTCCACGCTGAGCAACTCTGTTGCATACCCTGGAAAAACCACAGCCTCAGACTTACGTAGCTCATTCACAGGGCCAAACCCAATCAGAATTTTACCCCATGTGTCTGGCAGCCCTCTAAGGGTGAAGCAGTCTCCTCCAAATCCACTGCTGACATTTATCATGGCCAGGTGCAAATCTTCTTGCTCTGGCCTAGAGCCATGAGACCAGCATGTTTTTAAGAATTTCACCCTCCTACCAGACAGTGTTTTTCAATATTTTGCATTAAATCTTCTGCTGTATTTGATTAGCCTGCAGCAGCTGTTTTCCACTCTCACAACAAATCATAAATCTATAAGCTTATGTGTGAGAGACTGTCTGTGCCTGAATGCATGTGTCTGAGAAACCATGGCTGCACAGCTGTGTATGAGTCCACACCTGAGTGTAGTCTTGAGTGAGAAAGAGCAAATCAACGAACTCTCATGCATAATCAAGTTTGAAAATATGTTGGAGGCCATACAATTATGTAGGGTGGCATATAAGCTTGTGTGTGCACACGTAACAATTCCCACTTGGATAATGCCAACAAATTTGTGGAATTCTTTAAATGAGTGTTCCACACTGAGAACATGAGAACCAACGTCCATAAATGCCTGATTGCTCCAATGTGATTTCAAATAAGCAGGTACAATGCAAGAGCCTGGGAGTATCAGAGCGCAGGTAAGAAAGTGATATGAAGCCCTGGTGATGCACCCATTCCCATGCATAAAAACATGAGCCCATGTGCAACCATGTTTGTGATTGTGTGTACTCAGTCAAGAACTGCTTGTTGTGATGCCAGAGTCCCTTGTGCCACGGCCAACTCAGATAAGGAGAGCAAATGGTTGAAAGAGAAGGAGGGGAAACTGCTACGTACGTTTACAAAAAAAAAAAAGCATTATTCAAATACTATAAAAGGCAAAAGTTTGGATGAAGGAGAAGTGAGAGGGCTGCCAAGTCATTACAAAAAAAAAAAAAAAAAAAGGAGAGAGAACAAGAAAGCTGCTGCCAGGTCTTGGCACATGTGCTTTTACTTGTATAAATCAGTCACTGTAGACCTATGGTAGTTCTTGCTGACAAGCTGTCAAGTTCCTTGGCTGGGGGAATAGGGCATGTGCTTTACATGCACTTACAGAATAGTAAACTGTTATTAAAAGTGGAAAAAAATCCAGTCTGATTTACTTGTGGTTTTGCATGCTCAGCTGTATTATCACAGAACAAATTCACTCGTGCACAGAGTAGTCTGGGTGCATGGAAAACTACAGGCTAACCTCCCTGTAGGAGCACTTGACCTCTCAAGGGGATAGGCAGAATCAAAACATGTCCAAGATCTGAGAATGTTAAACCAAGAAATAGTCTTAAGCCACAGAAATGCTATGTGGATTTCAAACAGCCCAAAGCACTGGAGGATGTGTTTCACCCATGCTTTGAACCGGACAGACACCTGTGGACATCTCAGCCTCATTCAGGAGATGGGGAAAGCACCTCTAGGTAGGCTGAGCTCAGGGCTGGGATCGGGCCTATTGCTACGTAAAACCCAGACTCATTAGCTGGGCTCTGGGCAGAGAAACTGCATATGCTCGGTGAGCAGCCAACAGTCCTGAGCTGCCTGGGGTGCAGCAAAGGGGGGAGAAGCTTGCTGTTTTCAATGGCAAGGGAAACAGGGAGGCACGTGCTTTGTCTGAAGGCTGCTGGGACCACTGGCATGAATGGGCTTTAGACAGCAGGAGATAGGAAGGATGGATGTTCAGCTTCAGGGAGGAGGGAATTAAAAGCAAAAAAACCAAAAAAGGTCGTACAGAGATGTTGTATGAAGAGAGTAAATAGATAATTGTCTGTGGAAAACCTGACCAGACTAGTTCTCTCTGTATTGACTTTGCAGTTAAGTACAGCCTCATTGCTGCCATCCCACGTTACAGGGCATTCAGCCTGCTTTATCACTCAACAAGCTGCACAAATGCACGCACGTATATAAATACAGGCACACACCAGTCTGGACTATCTGCCTGTGTTATCCCACCAAAACAGCATGTCAACACTTCTGACTACCAGCCAGAACCTTTCAGCCTTCCCAAGGCAGTATGTCTTTGACTGTATTTCTCAGTTTATGGTGTACAGGGCCTCACCCCTGCTGCTGAGAACCTCTGCTTACCTCTGTTGGAACCAGTTCTCATCACTCCCCAGGGCTGGTTTGTCCTCAATAGCACAGTTATACCATTCTCTTGCTGTGTTACTGCTTATTTGTTGCAGTCTCATTTGGAGGGGAATGCTTATAAGATAAAAACAAATTTAAGCATTACTAAAAATATTATTATTAAAACATTATTTAAAAAATAATAGAATAAAACAAAACCCAGCAGCTGCTGCAGCCTGAATCTCAACTCAGACTGAGATCTCATTTGAGCACGCAAGCAGAAAAAATGCCAGTAATAATCCTACTACTAATTCACAGGGAGTACAAGTTCTTCAGGACACAGACTGTGGATACAATGGAAAAAAATGAGGAAAATGAGATGTTGGTGCGGATTTGCAAAGCAAGCCTGTAGCCAAATCAAGCACTCAAGGTTTCCAACTCCCAACTCCTGGCCCCAGCTGATGAACTTGTTGCCTTGCTAGTGATAATATGCCTTCAACACATGACCAGAACAACACACAGGATGCTTTGAAATGGGTTGTGCTGCTGAGGTCTCAGGGCGGATCGTGGGGAGAAGGTCAGACTTGTGCAAGACTTGTATGTTAAAGTAGGTCACTGATCCAACCTACCCATTTAGGGCTATATGCTTTACTGATGACTTCAGCACCTAACTGTCTTGACAACACCAGTGAGGAAGCACTGCTGCCAAGACATTAATGGATCTAGGGCAAAACTCAGCCCCGAGCAGGAAGCCAGTGCAACACCCAGGCACCTTAACCGCGTTCAAAATAATGCTTAACCAGGATCTGAAGGGCACATAAGCAAACTGAATTGTTAGCAAGCATGTTTGTAACATCAGTTATGTTCCTGTGTGCTCTCTGCAGTTACACAGTGGTCTGCATCCAACAGGTTCAACAACCCTTCTAAGCATTCCTGGGGATCGCTGCCTGTCCTGTGCAGATAGGGACAGTGAGGCACAGAAAATACCTATGGCAAACCTAGGGACAGACTCACCCAAACTGAGAACTGTCACCAGACACTCTCGTTTTTTGAACAAGAACAGCATACACCCAAGTCCAACTGGAGGAAAAAACAAGTACAAACACCTCAGCTGTTAAGTGCTTAGTTACCTCAAGTAGATTATTTTGGTCTTCTTTAAAAGGTGTGGCTGTGAAGGAGTCACAGGGCATGGGGGATTAAAGGAAGGGGGACTAAGAGGTTAATTGGATTCTATTTGGAGAGGGATTTACGCTGGCTGAATTCTTTCAGTCAGCAGCGCATAGTGGAACATGTCACTTGTAATTGAGCTAATGAAACACCTCTGGAGATAAAAAAAACCAAAAAAAACACAAGCTAAATTCAGACTTGGCTGAGAGAGCTGAAGTTCACTCACTACTGAAGTTCACTCACTACAACGTTACGAAGAGATGCAACCACTTTGTTTAAGGACGGTGAACTGTAAAGGTAACAGCTGAACTGGTTTTACTTTGCAAAATCTGTTTTTCTCACTCAAGGCTGCTGGATCAAGGGGTAATTAGACAGACTGCTTTGTTAAGGACATTCTTCCAGGACAGGAATCTAGTCTGTCAATATGGTAACACAATTTAATAAGCCCAGCCTGTCTCCTGGTCTAAGGATACTTGTTTTCAATAAACAGAACAGGGAGGGCAAGCTGTTTGCTCCATGGTTATGGCAATGGAACTACACATGGCTTAGCTGAAAGAGGGCTGCAAATACCTGGCCTTCTTGATGCACTTTTACTGTGGGTTCCCATCTTCCAGCGTAGCTCCTTTCGGTTTACAAAAGGAGAAATGAGATTGTTTTCTAGTCTTCAAAGCTGTGGCAAATCTCCCCTGACCCAAAGCCAAGCTACCAAACATGACTTGAATGCAAGTAAGGGAGTACTGGCTTCCCAGGCCTGCCAAAAGGCTGAGCCAGAGTCCTGCAGGGAACTGCAGCTTCTTTGTGAAAAATGTTAATGCATTGAAAATAAATACCTTGTCTTCCAAGTCAGGAAAAAAAAGGACACTTTTAGAAAACCTTAATTGCACTTCTTCTTTCCCCCTGCATCCTCGTCAGAAGTTTAAGAACAGAGTTAGGTTTGATGAGGAAAGAGGATGTACTTAACACCCTGACAGCAAAAAACCCCATAGTACTAAATATCATTCACTTGTACAAATAACATTACAGGCATGAGGACACCAGTCTTTAAGAGCACTAGAACAATTCTGTGCCAATCTCACTACTCAAGAAACCCTGCACCTTGTGTAGGAGAAAGCCATAAAAACACACAGGACTACACAAAGCACGGAATTACTGCATGAGAAGGCAGAGTGCAGACTTATGTCTATAGACCCTGCATAAATTGAGATGGCAAGGAGATCCTGGAGGTTGGTTTTTTATATGCTGATGAGTGATGGCTGTTCAGCATGAATTGCCTTTTTCCATTTAAATCTTCCTGCTATGGTTTGATTCTTCCCTTTTCCTGATGAGGTTTGAGTCTTCCTTCTCTGGCTTTAGGAAAGAAGATAGACAAGTAGCTGCTTGGTCTACTAGCAGGTACCTAGAAAATGGAATGCCTTGAGTTAATGAGGGGATCAAAATAGCCAAGGTGCTGAAGGAGAAGAAAATGTACCCTAGCATGTCAGGCAAGCTGCATTCTACACTGTTAGGTTCTTTGTGCCTCCCAACACACAGCTTAGAGTCTCTGTGTTGGACAGCAAACAAAAGAAAGGCTTTTTCAGAACACGGGTACTGCAAACCCACTTTGAGATGGGAATTCAAGCTGGAGGATTTCTGGCATCATCACTAGGAACACAGACAAAAACAGATCATGCCCAGCTACAGCTCTGCAGCTGATTCAGTGAATTTGTACAAACGGCAGCTGATGGGGAAAAGACACCATGGCCACTGGTTCAGCTGACAGTTCAGCTGCCAACTCTTGAAAGAAAGGAATCTGGTACCTTCCTACAAAGCTGGAATGCTCCTATAGCAATGAGGCAGAGAGGGGCAAAGCCAGTAGCAAAAAAAACTACTTAAAACATCACAGACATGGAAAAGAATGATTTCCATGCAATAGCTTTATTGTACCGAGGGCTCTACAACCACTCTTTTGATCAGAGCCATACTTTAAAGGCAATCTGTCCTGGTTTGTAAATGGTATAATATCCGGGGAGCCAAGAGCTTGCTGTTTCACAGTAAGTACTATTAATTGTTCTGGTTATCATGTTGTGCAGTTTGACCTCACCTACTGATTTCCCTCCGCTCCTGCTGCAAAACATCCATCACTTTTTAAAGGGTTACATAAAGCTACACAGAAAGGTTCTGGTTTGTGTTAGCTTGATTGCTATAGACTTTAATAAAGCACCCATCACAGTAGCCTAGCCACACAATAGATCAAACTCCTATAATTCTTTTCATGTCTCCAGAGGGGAAGGCTAAGCAAAACATAAAATTTAACCTCCCAATGCTTTATTACTGGCCTGGAAAGATGTCAAAGGCCATGAGAGCTTTCACTCATTCCTTGCTCCTTTACAATCCACAGCAACAGACTAAAGGAAGAAAGCAGGGAAGGCAAGCAAGGACAACGAGATGGCCACATAAAGCACACTCTTTATGTCACCTAACAGCACACCAAGGGCAATATGCACCACTGAGTTACTGGACCAGGAAAGACAGGTGTAAACAAGTAAGTAGCACTTGGAAACTCATCAGCTAACATAGGTAGCTTTGAGATCAGCTTTCTTCCTCAACAGTAAGACTGTGAGGAATGAAGCCACTTGTCCAATGTCATCTGGTGGCAAACCTGGCAAGGAATCCAATACAGAGGCTCATCACAGCTGACCGTGCATGCAGGAATACTGAGTGCACTATATACTGTGGGCTGTCTTTGGCATCTTGCTCGCTGAACCTGCTACATACAGGGAAGTAAATTCACTGTGTGACTCACACTACTACACATATCAGTGGGATGTGTAACAAACTCATCTTGTGTAGGAGCCTCCAAAATCTGCTACCTCCTTTCCCAGTGGTAACAACAAGCTAGAGGCTGCTCTGCATCCTCTCACTCTCAAAGGCAAGGATGAGCAAAGAAACAGGTTTATTTCCCACCTCCCATCTCTTCTAGGTATGCCGTTCCCTAGATCAGCAGGAAAAATACTGTAGAAACAGAAAAGCCACAGAATTTCTTTGATAAGAGATCCACCCTGGCATAGTTTTCTACATCTACCTCACGATGGCAAATTAATTCCAGGTTAGCTCGTCTGTACTAAACCTTTAATGGCATTGCACAGTAATTGCATCCTGCCTCTACCAGATGGATCACAGAAAACGAGCCAGGTACAACTCCTGTATAATAGAGGCAGGGCTTGGGCTTCGCCAGTACAGCCAGCTGGACAAAGAACTTCCCTGTGTTTTCTTTATACGAATTAATGTACTACCAAATGAGCACTTGCTCTAAGGAAGCATTCCTCTCTGAGATACCAGATGCTGACCGTGCAATGTGCAGCAGCCACGTTGCCTTCGGTTCCACTCAAAAACATCTGAGCGCCTGCCAGATGGCGAGTGGAGGAGATATTGTGTATGCACACATGTGAACGTGGGCCTTCAGCTCAGATAGTGTGAATCAGTGACATTGCAACTGCAATACTCAATAAAACAACGTGTTAAACAGTTTTCAAAAGGAATTTTAAAATAGGAACTCAAACAATTAAAATATTGAATTACCCGTCACATTTAAAACATAAAGAAGCTGTGAGTCTTAGACAATAAACAAAACTCTGCCTCTAACACAAACAGAATTTTTAAGAGCAGTTCACTTTCTCTGTTTTTTAAGGAGATTTTTCATCCTGGGCTTGGGCTCACTTTTGAAGAGAAGGCAGACCTGAGCATTTTCTATTTATTTAAAACATAACGAGTCAACCCAAAGCCTTTTCTTTTTGTTTGGCTCTTTCTTTCTCTGTATTAATTTCAATTCAATCAACGAGGCAGTTGCATAACCGTTGTTTATAATTGCTGTCACGTCAACCCTGAAACTGATCACTACCACTGAAGTTATATAAAAGGTTTTGTTACGATTTTTGTTATTTTTCTTGTTTAAATTGTGGAAAGATAAAGTTCAACTCCAGAAAGATGTTTTGGTTTTCCAAACTCTGATGTCTGTTAGTCCTGTGCTTTGGTGTCTCTCTCTCCAGTTTTGTTCTGTTCAGTGCAAGGCTCTGTTTATCCAAAAACAGTTCTGTGCACCCCGTTCATACACAGGATATAAACCACACTGTGCTGAGACAAAGAAGCAACCAGCACAAGTACACAAAATAGCTGTTACCATATTCCTGGAAAGGCCAACTATTTAAATGTTTAAGTGGACCGGGACTGTAATTTACCCAGCTCTTCTGAAGCCAGCACACTGTTAGCCTTCAGCGATGTAGAAGCAAACCCTGAGGGATCACTTCTGCGCATGTCAAGATGTCTTCTTCATTTACATATACAAAAATGATCCTGGATCTGAGTCATCTCCTCCACCAGCCTGTGGTCTCCTTGCTCTCCTCCCAGCATTTCTGTTTATTCCTCTGTCATTCAGAGGTGTACTTACCTGGGAGACTTCTCCACCCTCTGGCAAAGAATTCAGATGGCCCATTTTACCACTAGCATTCTGTCTTTCTGGGGATGTGAATACCAGGGGCATACTCACAGCTATCTTGGGTCCAAGATAGTTTGAAAGCTGTACAGCACTGCAGCCCAACAAATAATTAAGGACTGTATTTTGTTTTGGTGTAAATGAATACTGCCCATATTTACTTGATGCTACTTCATGCTTAACAGTAATCTGTAATTGACATTGGCTTTTCTTAGAAATGGTCTGGAAAATGTCAGTCTATGTAAAGAGAAAACTATACTGGAGAATCATCAACATTCCCCCTCTCCAAAAAAAACATCTCAAGACCACAAAATATGTCTGCTTCCTTACGATTAATATCTTGTCCATAAGTCTTGTCTCCCTGTGGAGGAGAAGCCTGTTTAGGGTGAGTGCAGGACCACATGAAACCATGCCTCTGCTATTCAATTCTGCTAATATTCTGCTATTCCAACCCCTACAATTCTGTGATTCACTCCAAACGCAAGAGAAGTTTGTAAGGGCTAAGAGAAACGCAAAGAAAGGTTCTTGCTGGAATCTTAAGCCAATAACCTGTTTCATCCAAGTGAGAATTAACCAAGATTAGTGATACCAGCTGTTTCTGTAGGGAAGCAGCAAGGAAAGAGTTGGTCAACCAATGTTGTTGAATGTCCGTTGTTCAAAATTCCTTCTGAATGAGCACACGCACATGCATGCATGGGGGAACAAGTAGTACTTTGCGAGAAAAAAAATGCTATCTTCTAAATGATGGAAGTATTACAACACAGGACCTCAGCACCTAGTTTTATGCAAGCCTATGGAAGACTGGGAGTGCAGTTTAGCCTGATGCAGGAGATGTATTCTCAGAGATACCCCCACATAAATCCAACCAGAACTATAAAGCACAACTGCACTCAAACCAGGAGGGAACCTAAGAGTCAGTGATAGTGACACAGCCACACAAACTAACATACAGTTGAGCATAGCAGCTTTCTCTCATGGAGATCGTTAACTTCAAATTTGTGATAGAAGGTTTAAGTGAGATATACAAATAATGCCCCATGAGTTGCTCTCATAACTTCATCAGGAGACCTCATGACTGAGATGAAGGCAACTCATTATCAAAGGCAGTTAACTCAAGCCTTTAGGGTGGTTTCTGACCACACAGATTTCACTGGGAGCCTGCGACCTGTTTCTAAAGGATTTCTGAAAGGCAACTACCAAAATCACGGCTACTATCAGTAAGTGCACATCTACTACACAACAGCCCGTGTGTCTGAAAAAAGTGTTTACATCCAAAAATCAGAACAACGGAAAACTGCTTCCCAGAAGAGCTGTAACTGAGGCTGTAACGTCCACACTTACCCCTGCTCTGCTTGCTCATGGTCTCACAGCAATCTGCGCTCTAAGAACGGTGATGACAGACTTATGCTCAGTACTCTGGAGATGCTGCATGCACTAGCAGCTTGTGAAAAGCACTTTATACATGATCCAAAGCCAGGTTTCTCTTAGCAGCTTCATTTTCACCAGGATCACATATGGAGGAATGGTGCAGTAAGCCCTGGGTGAGCTCTGCTCCCTGCTACACTACGATCTTGGTAGCTATGAATTCAATCTCATCTCAGCCGCTTTCCTCTGTGCAAAAGAAATGGTACTTCATTACTGTCAGGAATAAATGCTTAAACGCTGTAAGTAAGCCACAGAAAAACTTTGATAGTGTACATTTGCTTTGTCAAGGATCTCTAAAAGATGTTTCATACTAAACTTAAACATATGGCTGTGCTTTGCAAAAATCCACTTCAGTCACAAGGCTGAACCTCGATATCCATCAAAGGCATGCATTTGAACAGCCTTGCCTTAGCTTTATGACAGTGTATATTCATATACAGTCATACAGGCTTTAGATTTGTAATGGTCTGCTAAACATCACTGCATATTCCTAACTGCAGTCAGATTGTCTTCAAAGTGACTGAATTCTTCCTTTTGTGGGAGACCAATGGAGTCAAAGCCTTTACATTTCAAACTGTAATTCTCTCCAAAGCTTTCCCCAGATAAATTCCCTCTTCCAATTATACCTTTGATAAAATACTTCTGTCCCTACACAAGGTCCTCAGGAACATGAGAACATGGAATTCATAAACTCTCAACTCCCTCTATCCTAGGTTCATTGTGGCTGCTTACGCTGCACAGTGGAATGCTTTTCCATTTTTTTCTTCACTTCCCACGTCAGATGCTGAAACCAATTTAACTCCTCGTGTATTAATCATGTCAATCTGCTTGTTGTTCATATAGGTTACTGGGCAGAGTTATAATCATTTCAGCCAAGTAATTAAAACTTCCATTTTCCTACCTGTGCCCTAGCTATGTGTTGATCCAGCCAGCGTTCCTACTAGGTCAGACAGGTGGGTCTGTACGAGGCAAATTAATTTAATTGCAAGGGTTGTCAGAAACAGCAGAGGTATATTTTAAGTCCCACGACTGTTTCATGGCTATTTTGAAGCTCACGGCTGTGATCACGATGACTCTGTCAACCGTCCTTTTTAAACATCTTCTGCTTTGACTAATTTGATTAGGCTCATTCTTGGCTGGCTTTCCACCAATAAAACCCTGCTCAAAAGGCAGCCCCACTGCTTTTACAGAATACAGCCTAAAAGAGAACATTAATGAAAGGAAATGTAATATACAATGGAAATTAAACAACGTGTACTTTATTCTTAATACTCTTTACTTATGTAACTTCTCCAAACATTTATTAATGTTTATTCTGTTTCAAACTACCTTCCCTCTAAAGACAGCTTGAGCAATAGTGAGCTCTTCCTCATGTTCACCTATTTTGAGACTAATTATAAGCAAAAGTTGTAAGACAGTGTAGCTCTAGCAACAGATCTGCACTTTCTTACCCAAGGTCAAGTCTCTTGTACTTTAAGACAAACTTCAGTGTAGTTAAAGAATGACACAAAGCAAAGGTATACTCCATAAAACATTAATATTTTAATGAAAAATCTTAGCTTCATGTTTCTATCCAAAGACACTCAAAACTAGTTTTTCTTCCCCCCTTAATTTTGACCTATAATGGGACCAGTTTGGATAATTTTTTTTTGTATTTTAGAACATTTTTTTTTTAAAGATTAAACAACCAGGCTAGCAAAAAGGTACCCAATACATACTTTTCTTATATCAAACAAGCTAGTATTTCAATACAATGTAACTATACAGAATATATACATTACACATATGGTCACAAAGCAAACACTACAGGCTCAGAACAGATTTGAAAAAACATGATATTCACATTGATTACAATAACTCTAAAAATGATTGTAACGTTGAAACGGCACTTAGTTTACAAAAAAAGTCACAAAAATATATATAGCCACCAAGAACTATGGTTCCTGAAAAATACTAATAGCCAGATAGTATTATATAAAATGTGAAGTGTATTTAAACATCGTATACATTAAAAAACAAAACCAAAACCAAAAAACAATTCTGTTAAGTCAATAAACATGCCAAGTAATCTAGCTGTGGCCAGCATCAACAAGAGAAGCTGTACTGTGGATGAGATGATGACTGGATATACGGCTGGTGACTGGAGACTGGCACAGTTAAGGGGGTTTCACTGTTACTAAAATGCACAAAGAAGCCCAACAATAATTTAATTCACATTTTTCCTCCAGCTTTACTCTTTCCCTCTTCAGGGTTTCACCACAGGGCAGCACCTAGAGCGAAGGCACTGCAGGTACAGGGCAAAGAAGCTGTCCAAGAAGTTTGTGTAGCCAGGGCTATAGGTCAGAATATCAAAAGCATGCATCAGCTAAACGAATGGTCAAACAAAATCACTCCTCTGGGGACTTCAGCAACCCTCAGGAAGACTGTAGCTACAGTTGCCACACAGGCTGGCAGCACCAGAAGCCCATTCGACTTTTTTTTAGCGCAACCAGATTCGTAGATGAGACCTGTGGGGCACTGAACTACTGTGATAGCACACATCAAGTTAACAAAAACCCAGAGCAGTAAGTACTGTTGCATCAAAAGAAATTCACATTTGCTTTTTATGGTACATTTCCTCAAATACTTGGAATCGACTCCACTTACTCATGACCTCTGGTGTGGCTGAGGCGCAGTCTGGCCTTGAACCCTCTTATCTGTCATCAAGATGCTATGGAATTTATTATGTCCATAATCAGAGATGAGAACCCTCCAAAGCTGGGTTTCACCTTGTACGCAAAACTCGAACTTAATCGATCTGAATGAAAATTAGCTATTTTCCATATTCTGATGGTGTGGAAGTTGCAATGGATCTAGGAGCCACAGGTGCTCCTACATCTGCATTTTCTCCATCCCTGCAGGGTGCACAAAGCTCCCGTTCTTTTTGCATATAAAATGCTTCATGGTACGTCTCAGAGAGAGACTGGCAATAGTCTCAATGCTCTTACATCCTGGGGCTGGAAGGGAAAGCCAGCAACCAAGAAGCGACTGAAGCCCTCATATAAAAACTTTAAACCATAGCTTAAAAACAATAAAATTTTATCCCGTAAGGGATATATAGGGATCATAGTCTTACAAAATATATTTTACTGCATTGGCAGCTAGTACTTTTTAAAAAAGTTTAAATTCACACCTTTTAGACTCAAGATACATGTGAACCCAGAACCATTTTCAATAACCTAGTCTACTAATCTCTCAGTATGAGAGACTTGACTATACTATCTGCGAGCCTGACAACTGAACTCAAACTGTAGCAAGACAGAAAAACCATCAGGAACACACATCACACATGTGGTGTAAGAAAAGCGACAAGCAGTTCTGATGGGGAGCTTCATTTGCTGAATGTGAAGGCAATCCCGTGGATTTCCAAGGGAGTTGTGCTATGTGTCTGAATCAAAAAACAAAAGAAACCCTTAAAACTTGGCCAAATCTCCCACATAGCTAAAATACCACTTCTTTTTCTTTCACGTTTTGCAGGAAATAGAGAGCTTCTGAATTTTATCCCCTTCCAAAACACCACATTGAAGCAGAGACAAAAAAACAAACAAAAAAAACCTTTCCCCTGCTTTCCTGTTGTTCCCATCAGACACACTGCTCTATGCAATACGCAAGGGAGGAAGATCCCATACAGACTCCAACAACCTGGGACCCGAGCATACAGCAGAATCTTGCTAGTTATGTGACAGTGAAGGCACTCTACTTGCAAATAAATGGGTGAGGAAAGGATTTCCCACTGAGTGAAGAGAATGGTGCTGCATAGGAGAAGGACATGCAGAAGTAAAACACACCTACATCACTTTGTGAATGAATTTGGAGACCACTCATCATGGCAGGAACTGCTGCAATGGGTCTTACAGGCAAGTATTTGGAAGAAATTCTCAACTTAGAAGGGCCAAGAAGACGATGAAGGGACTGGAACATCTCATGATAAAAGCTGAGAGAGCTGGGACTGTTTTGCCCAGAGAACAGACAGCCCAAGGGTTCTTACCAACATGTACAGCTATGGGATAGAAGCGTGTAAAGATGGAGCCATACTTTTATCAGTGGGCACAAGCTGAAACACAAGAAATTCCATCTAAACACAAGAAAAACTTTTTTAAGGTGAGGGTGGTCAATCACTGGAATAGATTGCCGAGGGAAGGCATGGGGTCTCCATCTTTGGAGATATTCAAAACCTGGCAAGACAAGGTCTCGAGCTACCTGTTGTCACTGACCCTGCTTTGGGCATGGGGCCTGGACCAGGTGATTTCTAGAGGTCCTTTCCAATCTCAACTATTCCATGATTCTGCAATCCTGGTCAACTAGAAATACAAATGTAAACCAAGCAACTTAAGGGTTTTGTGGGGAAGAAAAGGATGAAAATGAAATCCAGGGTTCAAAACCCTTTGATAACGGCTTGAAAGAAGCTTTATGATTAATCCCAGGTGTAGTTTAAGGCAAGTTTCTTCTAGTTTAGATATTTATCTCACTCAATTTGGAATTCAAATATTAGCAACAGAGCTTGTTTTAAGATGTCCTATGTATTTACATCTGTCCTGTGAAGAAGACCAGTATTCCAAAGAACTGAACACTTCCAGCAAGTTAGGGATGAGAAATAAAAGGATATTTGTACTTAATTTGTATTAAGTTATACAGATAAGAGAGATATTAACAAGAAACAATTACAAACTGGAAAATTAACAAATAAGCCCAACCTTAAAATAAACAAACCCTCCAAGAACTCTATTGTCCCTGCAGTGGAGTCAGATGGAAAAGTGAGAAAGAAGGTGTTACATAGAGATTACAGGGTTGAAAAGATTATGTGTAACACTGCGCAATGAAAAATAAAACCCATGACTTGCCTTGTACCTAAGGTGTTAACTCATTTCTTCTCAAGGAAGAACAGATTAGAACTACAAAGGTGGTGGGTTTTTTTAATTTTTTTTTTCTCCTTGGTATTCAGAAAGCAGTTTGCCTTCTGACTCAAAAATTTAAGACTTTTAAAAATCCAATATCCAGATATCTATTCTGTGTTTGCACATCTCCTCACCAATAAACGTCTTAGCAAAACATCTAATGAGTGAAAATTATCAGATTCTAACAGAAGATTCTGTCTATCTATATCTGACCTTTGAATATTACACCTTACAGTCTGGAACTATGTTTCTGTGTAAGTACTTTTTACTACACGAATCACAAAGGAATTTCATATACCTGGAAAGATGAGTAACACTTATCACAAAAAAGAAAATCCTGCATTTGAGTTCAGTGTCATAGCCCTATAAGTCAAGAGAAAACTCATCAAAAGGCATTTTCTTGTCTCACTGGCTTTTCAGTTATAGAAATCAGAAGTGGAAGAGAATTGGTCTTTAAATTCAGCCCATCAAAAAGACACCGGACCGATTCATAGTACAGCATCACAAAAGACTATTTCTCCTTCAAGCCCTTTTAAGAAGACTTACAAAGGTAGACAACAAGACTGAATTGTAGCAGAGAACTACTTTGCAGCATATTTATAAAACACTCTTCAGATCTGGTAGAGAAATTTCACTCCAGTAACTTGGAAAGGACTGAAATTCCAACTGTTTTCACTCCATTTAACTAAAATGTGTATTTTGTACCTAAAACACAGTGGAGAAAAATTGTTACAGACACTGAAACCCTTTGAGCTCTTTCCAAAGGGCAATAAGCTATTTTTCCTTACAAAAGCTGGCTATTAGTAGAAACAACCCAGACCTACAGAGTGTCAGAGCTGCCTAAGCTAACTGAATACAAATTGATCTCGCAATATAATATGACTTTTGTGTCTTCTGTTTCTTCAGGAGCAACCTTTCTCTATCGGTTTCATTTCCTCCTCATGTTTGCATAAAGCAAATCCAGATAGAAAACGATAATTTCAAATCAAGATTCAAAACTAAGGAAGTATATCATGCCTTTGGAATACTAAGATCAAGTAATACCTATTTTCTCAGCATGTCATCTGTAGGCGATAGGTGTTTGGCATCAAACACCGAGTTAACTTCAGAAGCAATAAAAAAAATAATCAAAAACCTCCTAATGTATTTCCTAATTTAGCTTTCCAAGCAGTACTATAACCCAAACAGCCTCAGCAAAACAAGAATCACTGCTCTGAAAATCCCATACCTTAAATTTGCAGCTTTTCCTAAATATGGAAAAAATGAAATTGCAAATCTTTCACAATTTATTGCTTACTTGAGCTGTGTATGTAGCTGGAGTAATGGCCTTTAATAAACTGAATTGGCAAGGATTTAAAATGTTTTGAAATAGGAACAATTCATCATTGCTGTATAGGCTTTCTGTAAACAACCCCCTGTAGGGTTAGAAAGTTGGCCTCTGAAGAGAACAAACTGCTTGTTTTGTCCAAAACAGCCTAATAAAAATCTCAGAAACCATACATGCATATGTATAAACAAAAAATGTGCAATAACGCACAAAATAGCTCATTTTATTCCCCTGTCTGTAAGTTCCCTCTAGTTAGATTTTGAAGACTAGCAAAAATACAGTATATATGATAGAGAGAAGTGACCAGAGCTGCACACAATCTGGCCAGATTGAAGAATTTCAGTTTGGGAAAACCTTCATTTTCACACTCGGTTTCCCTTCTACAGAAAGATACAGTCATGAGATATTTGTCAGGCTTGCATGGATATACCCTTCTCTGTCCTCCTTGATTCATAATGCACCACTACAATTTTCCTGACCATCGTACTTCCATGCCCAGCCTCAGACAGGCAAATCCAGACAGGCTACTTGATCAAGCAGTTTCTAAAAGCACTGGAATATAAGAAGTAAGAATACCTGGCATGACATCACTTGGTTTGTCAAAACTGATTTATCTGAGATGAAAAGGGACAATGTGTTTTTAACAAGTGTGTGTGACTGTTAGTTTCAAAAATGCTTACCATTTCCAAGAAAAGGGTTACAGTAAGCGCTTTGAAAAACAGCAGGCACAGAGATAGGAAGTGTCATTTTTTATGCAGAAGATTAAAGCATCCACTCAAAACTAGTCAGAGCTGTTCAATAATGATTTCCAATGCATCCTGTTGTTTGTCATTTTAAAAAGGTTTCTTCTGATTTCTTTCCCTTAACCAGAGGGTCTGCAGAAGCAAGAGAAACTTAATGAGCTGTTCTAACTGTGGAAGAAGAAATAGTTAAAGTGATCTGAATCAGTTGTTCTTCTTTAGAAGTGTATCACAGCTTCCATGATGTTCTGACAAGATCTTTTTGTGCATTCAGTCTTAAATATTTTCACAGAAGTGATCATTCAGTCATGAAAAATAATGTAACATCTGTTGCAGTTTTCTGTTTAAAGCGTAGCTTACAAAGTAAAAAGGGAAAATCTCCCCACTTTTGTTTAAAAAAATTAAATTAAAATGTACAGGACCAAACACAGGCACTTTCCAAAGAACAAAAATGAAACCAAACCATGAATTATTCAATAGTAATAGATGACAGCTCCGGTTTTGGAGGGTCACCTGCAGTTGCCTCAGCAGTGGCGTTAGTCTTTGGCTGCTCTGGCACATCTTCTTCCTTCTCTGCCAACCCACCCAGAGACCCCAAGGGGAAAGTGCTTTCACAATTCTGAGTTGACGAGACCTGTGAAATGACAGGCATTTGGACAGAAGAGTTGCTTTCAAAGCCATGCTCCCCTAGCTCATACTGCCCGAGGGTCTCTTCTTGTTCCTGGTTTAAGTAGTCCGGTACTAGGAAGTCACTAGAAGAGGGGCAAAGGACAGAAGAAAAATGTCACTTCTCACACAAACATTGGAGGTATCAGTTTCTTTGTATCAGTTACATCACACAAACTACATACTGCATTGCACAGAGAACAAAGATACTCATTTCACATTGCTCTGAGATCTTCACAGCATTATAATTCACTAAACACTATAACCTAGTTCTCATTTAAACACACAGAAAAAATTATTCAACAACATCTACCCTGCACTGTTGTAACTTCTTATTTAGATTGCGTCACCTTGATGAGAAAGAAAGTTAATGATTGGAACATTGTATGGCACTGAAAGCCTCACTGACAAAAGGGAGCACTCAACCGTTAAAAATAGAAACAAAAATGAGTTCAGCACTGGCAAAGATGTGGGCCTTTTCCACCCATGAGATAAGATCCACCCAAGAAACAGCAGCACTGAGAGCGGACAGGCTGTAAACAGAAGCATGAGGTGAGGAAGCAAAGGTTCTGCTGAAAGTACAAGCAGGCTGCCAACTGCAGTGGTGTTCTGTGATGTGGACACACATCATACTGGTGTGAAAAGAGCTGAATTTCATTTCTTTCCCTAATCTATACCAGCTTAGCCCTGTCTGGACAACAGTTCTGTCACTATTTAAAGACATCACACTCTGTTAGTCTGATCATTTAGCAATATGCTACCTAGAAAATGAAAAAGGTATGGAGTCATGCAATCTTTCCACAATATCCACAAACAAACACTTAAAATGAAGCCACAAGTCTATTCCCTACGTAAGCAAACAGTCTGTGGACAAGATTTTGAATACTAAATCATATACAGAACTCCATAGACAGCATAGTATACAATGCTATGGCTTAACATCATTAGCCTGTCCATGGAGACTACGGAAAATATCAGTTAAGTAGCCTAGAAGCAGCTTCTGCATGTCACTGGATTTGTCACTGCCCTCCTATGAAGTTTATATTTATACACTGTACAACAGATCAGATATAACAGATAGTGGTGCAAGAATGAATTTGACTCAAATTAGTTGGCAACCTGATGAGAGGCACAGCAGGCTGCCCTGAAAGCAGGAAAAGATGATATAGGAAAAAAAGTAGAAAAAAAAAAAGTAGAAAAAAAAAAAAAAGGCAAGTTTCCCTGTTAGGTTTTTGCTGTGCACCTCACCTGCTCTGGAAGTAGTTTGCTAGCTCTGATGCTTCATGGTTCAAGCTCCGCAGGTGAACGATTAAATTTCCAGAGTTGGTGAACATGGCGCCACATGTTTTGCACTCGTAAATCCGAGGCTTGCGGATAATATGCCGGGAAACCCGCATGTGGTGTTTATATTCCCCGAAGGAAGTGAAAGTGGCACTACATATCTGGCACCGGAAACAGCGTTTACCTTCGTGCTTCAGGCGATGCATCTTTAGCGAGTAAGCTCGGGTGAACTTTTTCCCACAGCGGTCACACTGAAATGGTTTAATGCCTGCAAAGAGAGAGCAAACAATGTTCACCTTTTGTAATGAGGGGGCAATGGCAAAATCCTTCCAGATTTCAAACAGCAAAAGGACAGCGGCAGCGGTCAGTCACAACGAAGTACTGATTTAGGAAGAAGCACCCTGGTTAACTTTAAAATGGCAAAACAATTAGCACATAGCTCAGAACCAGCTGCCAATATAATTCATAATAACGTGACCAATCTTTAATGCTTACATTTCTTCTTCCTCACAGTTTAAAATGAACATAAGTGTCCATGGATTAGACTATGATTAACATCCTGAGCCATAGCCAGAAAGCATCTGATGCAGCTGTCATCTCAAACCATCTTTGAATTCTTTTGATCTTGGGGGATTCTTGTGCCAGACTGGTTCCCAACAATGCAATTATCAGACTACCCTTAATTGCAATGTCTTTTTCTTGCTGCCTCTGGCCTCAGAGAAGTGTTCTGGCAGGGGGGACATTGTGCACAAGGTTCCCCCGTAATGCAGCAGGAATGGTGATAAAAAGGTAAAGCAGCAGCCTTTATATTGTGTGGGAACCCTTACATACAAGAATTTTCAGCAACTCTGTGTGACAGACAACTCTCTAAGATAGTTTAAGCTCATGCCTCCCTTTTTTCTTGTTTTAATTTAGACATTCTGTTGCTAGTTCATTTTTCACTTATTACAGGCAGTAATAAAACCCCAAAACATATGAGCTCTGCAACACGCTGCAGTGCCTGGGAGCATGCAATCACACCCAAACAGAACTATTACAACATAAAAGACTGAATCACCAAAAAGCTAAATAAAGAGGCTGAACTCCAGAAAGTGTGGAAATCCAAACATGAGGCCAAGAATCTGGAATATGGAGCTCTATTCATAATAGGGCTGTCAAGGAATAAAAAAGGTTTTTTCAAAGAGCTGAATGTGCATCAGACCAGGCTGTTAATTCCAGCAGTCTTTCACTCTGCTTTCCTTACGTTCAAAGTGGGAGCTGAACTTTTAATTGGGGCTTTTATTCAGAGAAAGCTGTAGTTAAGGTTACACCGAAACTCCTTGTTAAGCATGTGAAAACAAGTTAATATTCCAGAATACCGCCTCGCGGAGCTTTTCATGCTTGCATACTGTTCAAGGGCATCTATTTCCCCAGTCTGAGGAAAATCTCTTCATCCATTTTGCTCATGTGAAAACACTTTTAACATGTCCAAGGTCTGAGAACTTCTTTTACACACTTTTGCACAATAATTACTCTAGAAGAGTAATCTCTTCCAACTTTGCCCAGGGGCTGCCAATTGACAGGTCTGCCAGAGATGCTTTGCTGAAGCTTTCTGCTGTCAGTTACGACTTCAGCAATCACCTTCGGATCATTTCACAACCACTATGCCCACGCGGCTTGCTTTTTAAAATATTAAATATATTTTTACTGCTGGCCTAAACATACTATGGTCATTTTGCTTGAAGGCATTTGACAAACAACTGCTGACAGTGAAAAATTTAAGCCTTGACATCTGCGGTTGCTTTGCCCAGATGTACAGCATCTGAGTGCAGGCGAGAGTCAATCTCAAATTAGGAGATGCTAAACTGCTAAGTTTAGTGCTCTACTGTAATAACACTTCAGTATTCCCTTCATTCACTAAAAAGTCAATGCTACTGCCAGATACCACTGAAAAGTCTTGAAAAATACTGATAGCAAGGACATTAGGAGTTCATTCTTAGGTGAGAATCCAAAATGGATGCAACTGTTTGGGGATCAACACTCGGAGGAGGCATTCACACAAGCTGCTTGCTACCTGTACCACATGCAAAAACCAATTCAATTGTCCCAGAATCCCTCCAACAATTCTGAGATCCAAAACCACATGACATTGTTCAATGCAAAGACATGATTCATGTTTCCTAATGGTCGCAAGTCTCCTCTACAACACAGCAGATAATTATGATGCCTAAAAGGAAGCATTTTAATCTACACCACTTTTTTAATGTAATAAAAAAGCCAAGCGTACTTTGAGACTTCATCTCAAATCTTTATCATGAGAAGAACGTAATCTGATGCCTTTCAGGCAATCAGATTTTTTTCAGTCCACACGAATGCTAATTATCCATGAGTGCAGCTATCAGTCAGATTCAAGGTATCAGACCAAGTGTTCAGTGAGACATACCTCTCTGCCCAATCTTTCTGAAATCAATTCTCTAGCACCCAGCAAGTGATTAAAAAATAACTGCATTACTGTCTTTGCTGCGCAGTGAGGAAACCTCTGCGAGTCTATGAATTAGTAATTCTTGGGAATAGTACCATTCCTTACCTGAGTGGATAAGCATGTGTTGTTTTAAGTTCTGAATGCGAGTGAACCGGACCCCGCAGGTTGGACACTGAAAAGGTCTATCGGGACCATTTGGGCTGGGTCTCTCTGTGCTGCTGGTAGAAGGAGCAATGTAGAGTTGGTAGGGATACTGAACGTTCTCCAAACTACAAAGAAAAAATTCACTGATTTATAAGCAAGCTAGAGAAAAAATTAGAAGCCTTGTCCGTGGAAATCTGAACCTTGAACGTATGAGAAGAAAAAAAAAAAGACTGTCCTTTTGCATTTCTGCTGAGATCTGTATTTATATTGAAAATCTCTTCTTCTATAGCTATACACCTGACCTGCATGTTGACTTTAATATTCACTGAACAGACAGAACAGCTGTTTCTTTATGTGACAGGTCTCAACACCAGCTGAATGTAATTTTCAGGCACGGGCATTTTATCAAGCATATTGATGATTTACAACCAGCCAGCAGTCCCTGAGGAAGAATTTACAGAACCGAGTAAATTGGACAGAAAAGGTTCATTTTGCAGTTTCAGTGATATTTACAAAGGAAATTAAAGCAGACTCATTTTCATTTCAATTCAAGGTCCATGAACAAACACTAGCATCTACAATTACTTAATCCTAAATTTAAAATATTAATCTAATTAATCAATACTTGATTGCTGTCTGATTCAATAAGCTCTATCAGAACATCTTAAACACCGTGCTTAAAAAACAGCACACAGACTATAATAACAAAACAATTTAACTTCCAAAGCAATTCGTTTAGGGCTAATTCCTCTGACACGGCCTCTAGCTGAAACTGCTAAGTGTTATAATCCAAGCCCTCTGGCAATGCACTTTCTTCACCAAAGGGCACAGAGAAATAAAAACAAATCTGCTGGTATAAACAGATTAACAATAGGAGTTTGTACTTACCTGGGCTTTCCCTTTCCTGAGCACTAAGGACTACATTTTTTTTGTCAAAATAGACATCGCAGCTTGCACACACCCTGATGGCAGATCAGACATCACTGGCTGCAGGAATCTGCTCTGACCTTGAATCTTCCCTGCAGGTGACAGCTACCATGGCCAGAACAACACAATTTTACCAAACTCTAATGTTTTAAATGTATGGTGAAAAAACTAAAGCAATGTCTTCTGTTGAAGACAGGTCTCCCTAAGTGAACAAATCCTCTGGCTGGTACATCCATCTCAAGCCCACGTTGTTGGTTTCTAGGCTAGGTTGAACTTGTGGACTTCCAGCACGCAAAGGAAAGAAGTGTGCAGTTTGCACAAATACATTCTCCAATCTGTCACATAAAAACCCACAGACCAGATTAGCATAGGAAGACAAGAACTAGGATCATCTCTTTAAAATCAACACCTTAACTGTAGTTACCCTGGAAATAAATGTAAATAGAACTGCAAGAACTAGGTGTCTGAATTCTGGGTACAAATGATGGGTCCCAGCAGCAAAAGTTCCAGCTGAAAAATTTATCTGGTGAGAACGCACCAAGCACTGCTTAACACACACAAGATGTCTGCTGCAGGAGTTCAGCATCAATCAGTCATAAAACCAATGAGGATTTCTGGGCTCACATGGAACTGGAATAATATTCACTCTAAGGAAAGTCAGTACTGGGACTTGTACAGAATTGTCTTCCACATGCTGATAATATTACCCCAACAGGTCTCTCCTATGTACAACAATGGAAAAGCTGGCAGCAGAGAGCACAAACCAGATACAGCAGAACATCTCTGCCCACAGCCTGTCCATGTGGCTGGTTAGTGCTGAGCAGGCAGCACAAATGGGCCAAACTGGACCCAAAATGAGTCCTGAGGAGCCATCAGGGCAGGCCTGGGCTGCACATATACAGCAGACTTGTGCTATGAGAACACGTTGCCCCTCCCATTATTACAAGGCTGCTGAGAGCTGTACCATTTTCTGAAAGCTGGACAAGCAATTTTATTGTCCTTCACTTCTTCTTATACACACTGTTGGGTCCTAAAGAGCTGAGGAAAAGATCGATGCTGACAAACTTCTTGATCTCTACTAAGGGGAATATCTTCAAGAGGGAAGTTACCAGCTCATATCCTGGGCCTGACAGAATGTGGGCCTGCCACTTAGGGGTCCAAAAAAGATGCCTCACCACATGCACCTGCAATAAATGAGGTTATTTTCAAACATAGGTTCGGATTTGTTAACCAAATTTCTGCCATAAACTGTCACTCCTCTTTGTGAGCAGATAGTTAGATAAAGAGCAGATTTTACTCAGATGGTATTTGATAAATATCACACAGTTTGGCTAAGGGGGAAATCCTTTCAATAAAGGTTTCCTTACGCTCAGCTAACTGGAGAATTCTTAATTAAAATTTACACTACTGTGTGCCAACAGAAGTGGCAGCTGCGATGCACAGGGATCAGTGGATGGGCAGCAAAACTTTCTGCTCTTAAATGCACTTATACCCACGTAGGATGCTCAAATAAGAATTACATTTTGGTTTTTGCATCAATATTTAAACTGCTTTATAATAGAGAACTTCATCTTCTGGTTCCTGTTTCGCAGGTCCTTCTTCCCTCATTGCCTGCACTGTGGGCTTGTGAAGAGGCCAAAGCACATCACGCTCCTAGAGCTTTCTAGGGAGCCACTCAAACTAGGGCAGAAAGCAGGAGCCACAGCCCTCCTTTCCTTTCCAGCTTTCTCAGGCTCATCCTCACAGCCTGTAAGGGTGACAGCTTCTCTGCGAGTGAAACAGAAAGGAGACGTGCTATGGGGACTATCTCCCTAGAAGAAATATAAAGATTTGGTTTTCTATATAAAAACGTCATAATGAGAAAGGCTGGCTAAAGCAGGTAAGGGGCTCTCCAGCCACCAGTGACTGGCATGTCTTTTGCCATTCTTAAATTGCAGGCAGGCTGAAACACCTACTGGTGACATAACTGTGCACCTTAGCACAACGAAGAAACTACATTTGAAACATAATCATGTTGTCTCTTCCCTGCTTCTTTTTCCTCACATATACTCAACTTCTCATGACTTGCAATTTGTGATTAATGTGGCATTTAACAGTTGAGATGTGTCTAACATCTGAGAAAATTTCTGCAACAGATGTATAATAAGATAGGTATAGAATACTTCAGCTGTAATGCCGAAAGATACTACTTGCAAGTTCTTCTCTTCACCAAGTTCTTCTTTTACACATCTTCAGTGGTGTAGAACTAAACACTGACAAATGTGAATGCCAGAATTCAGTGAGCTAAAAACATCCTCTATTTGTAAATAGCTTCAGAAAAACTGAGGTTCTCATTATATTGGATGTTAGAGATCCTTTATAACTGGGTCTTTGCAACCCCTTTTTAATGGCAGCCATTAAGATGATACAGAGACTGACTGTTAAACCAGCCAAGGCTATGTTATGTATCTGTTAGAAAAGTGTGTTATAATCCAAAAGTGAAATACCAGGGAAAGAATGTAACAGACGTCATTAGTTTTAATATTTAACAGATTCCTGTGTCCCTATTAAAATGACAACAATTACATGTGACCTGCTGATCAACAAGCACTGATTTTGGAGGAGGACTAATTCATTAATTATTTAACAAAGAAATTCAAGAGATGAAGCATCCCAAATTTTGAAATACTCACAATTGTTTCCACACCCACAATGATGCCGTATTGGAAGACCTTTGGGACAAACTAAACTCATGCTTCATGAAAATATAATCTGTACATATTCAAATATGTACTTTTGATGTAAATTTGCATTGCCTGCTCACAACTGATTTTGACATTTTGAGAATCTCAGCAAAGCAATGTGCAACCTGGACTAAAGGTCCACTTAAAAAGCTACCAAATAAAAAGTGAGGGAAATTTTCTCCATGTTTGATTCGTTGATCATGTTTTCATTTGGTTCAGCTACATGTTTAATTGCATTAACAACCACGCAGTATCTCATGCATTCAAAGCTGTGCATCCAAATTCCTATAATGTGAAAGTGGAGGGCTGCCACTGCGTGTCAGAATGCACTGCCCCATCCTGATGGGCAAATACACACACGAGGGAAAACTTCTTATGACCTGAAAGCATCTGTTTACCCATTTAACTGATCCAAGGAATAAGTGTCTTGGAACTTTCATTTGAATTTATAAAATAAATCCCTAGACAGAAAATCTTTGTTCTAGAGTCTAAAATTTTCATGAATTCCCACAACTATTACAGAAACAATGTGCAAATTTGAGTTCATTTTTATGATGGTTTTGTTATTCTGAGATTGACTTATTGCAAACTTGGTCATAAACCTAGGTAAGTATTTTTTCCTTGTCCATATGAAAGAGATCTGGCAGAAACCTTCACTGTGTTAAAAGGATTTTATATGCTTTCAATTTTTCCACACAGTTTTTGTGAAAGTCCTGTCATTTTATGGGAAAATTCTGAAATAATTCACTGCTGAAAATACATATTCCACTTGCCTTTATAATTTAAAATTAGCTTTAAAAAACCTGGGATTAGTTCTAATGAATGCAACACGTTCCTAGTATCAATTCAAACCCAAAGTGCAAGATATTTATTTACAGTGAGGTTTTATAGCAGATCCATAAAATCTTCTCTGTCATACGCAAAATCTTTTCCAGGCAGTTATTTTCCCTTCAGGTTTAATCTTACAATGCGACAGGTTTTAGATGGAAATGGCAGGGAAGATTTTAGAGCAGCTCTTCATGGTTATCTCCATGGAGTTTCACTTGACACAGCTTCTGGAACAACTCCCAAAGGTTCACACTTCTCAGATCCACTTGTCTAACAAAACACTACGCAGAAGTGAGCTTGTCAATGTTTTAAAACTTTTGCTTAGAAACAGAATAGCTATCTATACACCACACTTGACACATATCACAAAAGCAAAGAAATAGAAGTCAAACCAAATGGTGTGTACCCTTGTAAGCCAATTGCAGGTGCGTCACTTTGCTCCAACAGAACTACCCTGCATCTTCCACCAAGCAAACCCATCTGAGTGCTGCCTTTGGAGCCAGCCTTCCCTTACAGGGGATTCCCACAATAAATTACTCATCTCAACATGGCAAAAAGCTGCTAAATAGTTACAGTTAACAACACACATCTTGGTAAAAAGCTACACTGAAAGTTTGGGGAAAAAAAATTAAGGCAGCCCTTTTTGCTCCCTGGTTTATGGCAACAGAAATGTCTGAGGAAGCCACAGTCAGCTATTTCACTCTGTTGTTTTTGTGGCCTCATGTCAGCTTCAGCATACATGCAACAACCATACCTGTTTCACAATAAAGATTTTTTTTTTTATTATTTATTAATAAAGAGCAATGATGAAGAAACAGCAAAAACATGAATATCTTTCTTCACTGGTGTAGCCTGGAAACAGACAGGAAATGAAAAGCAACAAGTAAGCAACTTTTGACTTTCATCACCTACATTCTTCTAAAGCATCCGATCCTTCAGGCACTGATTGTACTTTGATCAACACAGAGAAGTATATGTACGAACAGCTAAACATTCTGGGATCAGGGCTGGGTAGGTTAATTACAACATACCACTTGCTGCAGAACAGTTTGCACACTACATTGGTACATACCGATCATCGTCATCTGCGTGAGCGTTAGTGCCAGAGGTACTCTGGAGCGTGGGTAATCCCTCTGTAACCCCCTCATCTATTGAGCCTAGGTAAAGAAGAAAGGGCAACTTAATACAACTATGTGTTCAAAAAGGGTTGGGGGGCAGGTAAATACACATACAGCTTGCTTCTTGGGTGGTGAGATACTGAAATTATAGAAAATTGAGAAGCAACGTGTTCCAAGTCAACTTCTCCTCTGCACAGATTATCTAGTAAATGGACAACTCAATAAAGGGCAAACATTTGGCACACCTAGAAAAGGAAAAGAATCTATGTTAAATGCAGCCAGGGTTTATAAAACACATCCAGTACTAACACTGCAAATTAGACATGTTACTTACACCTAACGGGCAAATTTCATCAGTTTTCAAGACTTTGAGCAATAGAGTTCAGTTCTGTTACTTTACATGGCCTACGTGTTCCAAATCTTCTCTCTCTGTATATATTTATTTATAACGACTCAGGAAAAGCCATCTGAAAAATTACAAATGCAGAACAAAGGAGCCCAAACACCTGTTCAGGTGAGACACGTATACACAAAACCATTCAAGAGTTTTGTTCAGTACAGCAACACTTTGACAAGTGGGCTCTTGAAACAGAATCTAAGGTAAATGCAGCACTACACCAAACCTCTTCAGCTTCATCCACCTGCTGTGTCTGCTGCTCAGATAGGCCTCCTCACCTCCACTTGGAGTCTGGTGTTCAATCTTTACTTAGGTAAACAAAGCAAGGACATTTTGTCTCGATGTGATCATCATATCCAGGGAATATGGCAGTATAGCACTCAAACGTTCCTATGAACTTGCACACCTCTTCCCCAAACGCACCCTTTGATAAAAATCATCCTCTGGTTTGGTTACACGCAACGATTTAGATAAACCCTGTTTTGTTCTCTCTTCAAGCTGAGTGCAGGAAGCACACTGGATCTTCTCACGTTCCTCCTATTCCTCTGATCATGTCTATGTGTACAATGGGAGATAAGAAAAACGAATGACTGAATTCTACCAAATTTCAAAAGGATCAGGGCTGCTGTCACTGCTCTCCCAAACAGAGCTTCCCAAACCATGACACGTGTATGATCAGTGACACGTCTGTCACTTGGAAGCAGTGTGGAAGAAATTCCATCTTGCCTCCTTTTCCCTCTGTTGAGGCAGAACACTAAGCACTGCTTCAACTTTCCTGAAGCCAAGCAGCCTCTGGGCGTCTGCCACTGAATCCCTGTGAGATGACAACAGACAAGGAAATGAGACTTCCCTCTGCACACCTCCATCCTGCGAATGAACACAGCTTAGGACAGCGTTAGGAGCTGCCCTTACTGCCATCATAAACAACTCTAAGACGTGAGCCACCTGAATCTGGGAATCCTTCCCTAAAGCACACTAGGAAAATACAGTATCATTAGGCCTACAATGACACGTCAGACAAAATGGGAAACTGAAGAGAAGAAACAAAGGCAGGGAAAGAGAAGCAGAAGCATGTTAATTTCATCAAAAAGAATGAGTGCTGTCTCCAAAAAAAGGCTGCTCCTATAAAGGACAGCATGTCCTACAAAACTTTTCTAAGGACAGGATTACTGTCTTAATGTGACCCTGTGTTATGGAGGTAGTGACGGGAGGAAACGTGCTTCTCTAGCAGTTTCAAAATAACATGAGTAGAAGCAGAGGTTTTAATTTTCCCATGAGCTGACAAACTGTATTTGGGAAATTCAGCAATATGCAATCTATGAAGCTACAACAGTTAATTCCATTTTGATTTATCCTTCTTTCTCATGCTATACGTAACTGAAAGCCTAATAAAAAACAATCCCAATTCCTCCTAGGTTTAATTTTATGCCTTCACCTCTCCAACGGAAACTGTGTTAATGAGTTATGAAAATATCTTCTCAGACACAGCTATTGTTGCTGCTATAATGACTTATTTATCAAGGCCCCGCTTCACATCTCCTTTGGTATTATAAAGTGCCTCCAAATATAATAAATTGCAAATGAATAATTCTTGAAATTGCCCAAAGAGAGAACAAGAGCTTTTTGCAATATCAGAAAGAAAGGCAAGAATGCTTTTACAAATGCATTATAAAACACTGAGATAAATATATGCAATTACACAAGGAAAACACGTTGAGAGAGGAGAAAGCTGTACTTTAATGTATCTTGCTGCCTCCATTTACTGTTCTTCTATTACTGCAAGAAGAAATACATCTTTGGGAGGTAAAAAGTGCTTTCTGAGCTACAAAGCATGCCTTATCATATATCTGGTACACATGAACCGAGCTAAAAACTGACAGCATTGTTTCTTTTTATAGGAAAATGTGAATAAAAACTATTATCAAGATAGTTAATAATATTTAGTGGTCTTTGCACAATATTAATTCAAACATTCAAAGAACACATTTGCACATTGAAGACTCAGGGCTGGCTAGCACGCAGTTTTTCTCTATGCAGCCCTTTAAAGAAGAACAAGCTGTACTAACAGTCCCAATAACAGATGTTTTAAGCTTAAACATCATCATTACTAAGGCCTAAGATCCTCCACTCCGTGCTGTACTGGTCAGCTGCATGACCTCAGGGTAACCTAGAATAACCTAGAACAGGAAAGAGAAAATGGAAGACTTTCCAGGAAACGTCATGCAGCTTCGAAACAGACACCTCTTGAAGATGGATATGTAAAGTTGCTTGTCAACAGAAATCATTTCACAGATGAGAAAAATGGCTAAAGCAATTTTCAGCAAGATACAGCAAGGTGCCTGGGTATTACAGTATGTTTCAAAGGGTTTTTTGTTTAGCTTCAAGACTCTTTTGGAAAAAGAGAATTTATAGCATTTAGTGGCACCTCTTTCTACAACTGATTCCTAAACTCACATTCTCAGATCCCAGTTCATTCAAGTTCCTTTTGAAGCACACAGTCGTTTGATATTTCCAGCTCTAAGAGACATCCTCTGAAAACTTCCATAGATAGTAAGTTACTCATCTGTAATCTAGGAATTGTACCGAGTTTGTTCTTTTAAGCTGCCTGGATATGATATTTATAGCTGGCAAAATTCCCTCCTTTCACTTGATATGCTATTTTTAGTTGTCTCTAATCACTATTTGTGCTTGTTCTAGTTTGTCTGTGACGGTACAATTATGTTGATGTAATAATTTGCATTCCTGCTCTCTTGGCTCTAGCAAGGTCACTTCTAAGTTCCTACTATGAGTTAAAAGCTGAGTCAAACCAAACGTGTTCTTGAACAAAGATCACTTTTCCTGGAAATACCCAGTAAGCAAACTTTATTTTACTTTTTAATCCATGCATTGTTTTGGCAAGTTTTGTCCAAAGATTTACAAATCCTCAACTTAAGTCTGCTCCTCAGAAAAGGCTCACAGCTCTGCCTTCAGTAAATAAAACTTTTTCATTTGGAAAAGGCATTACTGACCTAAAATGTCAACACGTGAGCTATACAAACTCATTAGCAGAAACAACAATATCAAGCCTTGAAGGATGGGACAAAGGGAAGATATTTTCATTTCTTTTTAGTGCATATGACCTGAGCTAGTTTAACAGCACCGACTGCACACTGCAAGCCTAGAATGGTCAGCCCCACTTCCTGCAGAGAATGCACCACAGCCTTGCACTGACCAAAGAAAAACAATTTATGCAGGCTACTAGGCTACACTTATTTACTTTATTTTAGTTTATTTCTTTAATTAACTGAAGTAGCCTTTCATGTAAACATTACTTGGATGAAGCAGGCCAGCACATTCTCCATTCTTACGGTTTCCAAATAAAATAGGCTTTATTAAAAATCTTTCAGTAAACAAACTCTACCAAACATAGGTCAAGCCACTTAACTGAAGGCAAAATAGCTGGCTTGGGCAAAATGCTGGCAATTAAACTAGATATATTGCAAAATCCCTGTCTTCTGACCTACTAATAGCCATTCA
The DNA here is from genome assembly GCA_013396635.1 of Penelope pileata. Classification (NCBI taxonomy): domain Eukaryota; kingdom Metazoa; phylum Chordata; class Aves; order Galliformes; family Cracidae; genus Penelope; species Penelope pileata. The sequence continues at coordinate 434,113 of WBMW01002477.1, read as the reverse complement.
GTGCATTCTGTGCAAAGACAAGAAAAGATTGTTCCAGTAACAACCTTTAAATATTAGCTATTAATAAGCAACAGCCTGCTAGAAGAACTCAAAACTGGCTTCAAATTGTCCTTCATGGAAAAAGGTTTCTCACAGCAACTGGCAGGATTTGAAGAAGCAACTTGAGAACCAAATCCCACAGAAATGGAAAGATACTCAATATTATGACTGTGGTTTTGCCTTCGTCTGGGACATTAAGATGACAGCGTTCCACCACTTATTTTGCAAATCTTCTTACAAAGGCTCTCTGTCATGACTATACAAGATTTCATGTCTGATGCAAAGCACCATTCTGTCCCTCCGTGGCTATAAGCCATAAATCTTTCAAATTTGGTGTTGCAGTTTAACTGAGATCATGCCTTTTGACACTACTGAAAGCAGGATTATTTTGCTCAGTTGAGCAACCAGTGGTACAAAGGGGTTATCGATCTCCTCTGAACAATCAGGAGGCCTACCAACAGGCTTACCTTCCTTAGCTGTGTTCCACAGTTATTTCAAGAGCTCTAAGTCCCATAACCTCACCAGGGTTTACATGTAACATTTCATTAAATATATATGAAAAATACAGTTCCACAAAAATAAAATATGAACATCAGGAGATTTCCTCCAACAGTATCACAAGTGCACACAGATCTACTCGTACATATATCTAACCCCCAAAACGGCCATACCTATAGAGGAAGATTGTGGGCTGATCAGGAGATCCTCCTGAACTTGCTCGCTTCCTGGGACTGTCTGCTGGTCACTCAGAGAGCTCTGGGATGCACTAACAGGCTGCGATACTTCCTCGTGAACCTCCTCATCACTCAACCTTTCCACTTTGACACGCACGTCTTCTTCAATCACAAGGGGTGAGTTGGCTTTCGTGCTCTCACACGTCACGTAATCTGCAATTCTTCTGTTTGACTCCGAGGGCCCAGGCATTTCCAAAGTCCTAGAGTTCTCCACCTGCTTCACCTTCTCAGACTGAAGTCTTCGATCAATACCAAAAGGAAAAGTCCAGGGAAAAGCTAAGGAGGAGTCTACAGGCTGATTTCTGGACTCTGGGTACGAAGTTGAAGGATTCAGCACTTGGGGGGAACTTGTTTGTGTGTTACACTTGAGGGGGCTCTCAGGAGACATGACTATGTAGCTTTTGCGCTTTCTTCGCGACTCTCGGCAGACAGGAATGGTTCTCTCCACTACGCTGCACTCAGAAGAAACTGGAGAGAGGCTGCCATCTCGAGAAGTAAAATTGCAGTTTGCATTGTTCTCCTGTCCTGCATCCAGCACCTTCTCTTGCTGGCTGTTGGGTGTATTCCACAAAATGCTCGACTTCATGAACTCCGAGCATGTGCTAGCAACGCTGAACATTTGCATATAGCTGGCTGCCGCCAACACATCGATAATATTTTCTGTATTAATGGATAGCGTTGCTGTGTAAGCGTACTCCAGAAGAGGTATAAAACCAGTCACTGTCACATGGTGCAGGTCCAACACACTCTTGCTCTCGTCTTCTGCTTGGCCAACGAGTTTGGAACGGAAGAAGTCGCTGCAGGCTGCCAACACCACCTTGTGCGCCCTGAAGATTTTGTCCTGGACACGAATGGTGATGTCGCAGAAATGTCCATCGTTGCGAAGCATGTTTAGCTTTCCAAGCATCTCCTGACTGTGAGCAGGGGAGTTATGAGTGAATGTTTTCACACCCATTTTTTCACCTTTCTGCCAGCGTTCTTTCCACATATGAGAGATCACAGGTAGCCTAAAACAAAGAGAAAAGCTGTCATTTCCAGCTCTGAAAGCAGAAGTTAAGTGGCTTCACGATTATAAGACTGCATGCAGAAAATCCACTGGAATTCTCTAGAGTCAGGGTTTCTAAGATCCAGACTGTGCAGTGGATTAACTCTACAGAAATGCAATTACTTACAAAAACACAAACCAAATTATTTGCAGCCTATCACTAATATCATCTTCTGCATTTCTGCTACTGTCCACTCAAAAGAAATTCCCAACAGTTTAGAGAAAAACAAGTGTCTAACACTAAGTAGAAAGCATTTTCGAAACCGTCATCTAAGACGATCATAAGAAACCTCTGTTTTTATTTTCTGGGCTCAGGAAACTATTGCTCATAGCTCTTAAGCCTGAGAGATTTTGTGAAACGATTCTTTTAAGTGGAATAGACATTTTCTTGGGTCCACTTACAAGCATGCAGGAGCAGGCAATATCCCAGAGAAGGCATTTCATAGCAGAAGAGTTTTAGAGAAACTATAGCATGGATTTTCAGAGGGCAGAGTTCAAGCTAGTAAACATAAAATAATTGCTGCCAATAGTTCTGCCTGCCTGCTGTACTGCAGGTACTGATTGCCTAATGCTGCTTTTAATAAACAGTTTCGGACTAGGATGAGAAGTTATTGAAAATTCCTTCAAAAACACAATGGATTACAATCCCCAAAATAAAGTTTGGATTTAAATCAAACAGACAAATTGATTTTATGGATGTGATAAATAATACAAGAAGTGCAACTTTCTTACAAAAAACACCAACTGCCTTCCTCAGGGACCAGTTCTCTTCTACGTGTAGGAGCGAATGCATGGGTTTTGTGCAATGTCCCGAAGGACCAGCAGGGACTGTGTGCCCCACAGCCCGGCAGTTTTAAGGCTGCATCTGTATCCAAAACCAGAACATCTCTCCTCTGATGAAGGCTGAAGATGACCCACAACTCAGTCCCTCTGTGATACACAGAACACCCTGCCATGCTAGGTGCAATACGCCTGGATGTCCCCTGCTTCTGCACGGGAATATCTGCGGCCACCAAACTTCTGTCCCTACTAGCAGAGGGTAAAGCATCTCCAAATTAAAAAAAAAGAAAAAAAAGACTTTGTGTTTACTCAAATTGTTTCTGAATTACTCCACTGTAAAGGAAAAATGAGCTGTAATGTTACACCTTCCTAAGGCCCCCAAGCTTCCACGCAAAGCCTTCTGTGTTCCATGTGACTCACGCGATTAACACAACACAGATACATCATCTGGTGAAGTTGGTGGTTGAACATCAATAACATAATTGGATCTGATTATTTCCTGGAGTCAGCCAGCTTTCACATCATCCTTTGCTTTCCCCTTGCACACACACAATGCCACACCACTCTTGCAAACTGCTCGTGTGAAGCTTCATGGACACAGCGAGCACTGCAAGTTTGGAACAATTCACTGCAAATCTCCCAAGTCTTAGCACATATTTAAATGGCAGCTGTCAGGGCCCACCCTGTTCTACAGGGCTTCTTGTTTCTGTGATTTCACTTTTGATACTGCAAATCCTTTCATACAGAGGAAAAATATCTGTTCTACAAAACAGACCAGCACTTAACAATATACATAAAGCCTGAGTGAAACTATAAGCACCATTTGGATTTAAAATGAAATTTCACACTACTGCAGAAGTTAAGCACAGGCAAACCACTCCTCTTCAGTGAAAGAAAACATATCGACCTCAAGAGGCATCTGAAGATCCAGACTGCTTGATCTCCAGCATGAATCAAATGAAAATCATATTTAATTGATCTCAGACCAAAACTCAGCAGTAAAATCTTGTAACAGCATATTCTAAGACGGCCCTAGGATACCCTTCCCTCTGAATTCCCAGTAGCTACAGCAGCTCCCTGGCACACCAGCAGCCCAGCGCCGCTGCTCAGGAACTGGCTGTGAAAAGACTCACACATGCACAAGGACTATCAGCAGCAGAGCTGCTATTTAGAAATAGCACTGATACATAACAATAAACAAAGAGAGAAATTTAAGCAAGCAGTATTCCCAATTCTTAAATGCCCAGAAAAGTAACCACAACCTTCCTTCTCCATTCATCTGAATGAGTAATGCTCATCCCTCCCATCTGAGAGCCCTGTTCAGCTCACCTCCTCCAAACCCCCCTCTGAACCACTGCTGGTCCTGCTTCCCCCTTCCTGCCCGCCTCTCCCCTCCTCTGGCTTCCTTCCCTCCTTTCCCTTTCATCTTTTGCTTCCTTGACCTTGATCTGGTTACAGAATTCAAAATAAAATAGCGGAAGGCATTTAAATTTATTACAGGAGCAGGGTGTCTGCCATGGATGTGGGATATTGCTCTGTTAAGGCACTTCTGCAAACTGACTGTGCCCCTTGCTCCCCTGACACAGCAGCAGACAAGTGGCTCGTACATGGGCTTCAGTGTGGCCAAGGATGTGTGCACACGCATGGCATTTTCAGAAAAATCTGAAGACGTAGGCTGGGGAGGGGAAAAAGTATCAGTTATTTACAGTTAATACACTAGTAAAAATGTCATGTGTTTTTTAGAAGGTAATTTAAACAATATGAAAGTATTTTCCACGTGAAAAGATGGACATGCTGAAGCTCAGACATAGAGGGGCTGTAAAGGGGTTCAGTTCTCCTCTTAAGCCTCCCAGTGGCACTGGGCACTTGCACAGCTGCAGTAACTCACAGTGATGAAAGAGAGTAAAGGGCTGAGACAGTACAACCTCACCTTAAGTCTAACATCTTTGGACTGTCATCTCAAAATGACACATTTTTGTCTTATTATTGATTATTAGATATACCCTGACAGCAGCTGTTAGATCCTGAGGTACGGGGTACTACGCTCAGCAGTGATTACATGAACTAAACCCACGGTACATGGGAGGAGTTCTGGGGGCATGGAGATCAATGCACGTAAACTATGTGACACGTGGGTCAGAGATAAAAAATTACTGTTTGTCTTTGAGCCACATAACACCAGAATTTTGCCAGCAAGGTCTGGGGCTTGGTGTCAAGGATTGGTGGCTTGCTTCCCCTCGCAGCTGACGGCAGCACGGCTCCTCCCAGTCCCACACACTTACACCTTGCCCGGTCCCACGCTACAGCACAGTATTTCAAAGTTCAAGACAAACAGAAAGAAATTTAAAGATACTTTCAGAAGTAAAATATTCTCAACGGGACACTTCAGCACGCATCAGAGTTGTTTTGAACTTTGCCTCAGACACTCACAGTTGGAGAGAATGGTTTTTCCAGCGCGCATTCCCACACTGGGAACGTGTGGGAATTCACAGCCGTGCCAAAGCACTGATCCCAGGACAAGGTGAGAATTCAGACAGAGCACTTCAGGACTTCCAGAAAGAAGGGAATTTTCCCCACTACTTGGCAAAGGCAGTTTGAAGGCAAGAGCTACAGTCCCAAAGACGTTGTACAATTAGTCTGAACATCAGGTTTGATTTTTTTTAATCCTACAAGCACTAACGCAGACCTGACCTTTAAGCAGCTCAAAGTAACTTAGCTCACTCCTACTGCGTCAAGGCTAACACAAAACAAGTTTTAGCACATTATCAATTCACATATGCTGCTTTGTGACAATGAGTAAATGCGTGGCAAGCTTCCGTGCTTCGAAACAGTGAACATGGAAGTATACACTACGCTGCGTGGACGGAAAAGAAACTCCAACAGAATTGAAAAACTTTGCTTGTGTGACAAACCTGCTTCCACAAACCCCAAAGTCAGCTTCTTACTCACCTCCTGGCCAGCACTTTGCCTCAAATCACTGTCTTTAAAACAGGGTACCTACCACAGTCTTGTTTTTCCTTTGGAAGAGTCAGTGTAGCACGCTCAAAAGGGCTGTTCACATTCGGTTTCTGACTTAGCCACATCACTTTACAACAGAAGTGACTTAAGTTTTAGCACCACAAAACGACTACCCCACCTTTAAACTCTGAGTCCCGACCTGCAGACTCTTACAAAATATGAAAACAACAACTTTTCCGAATATTAAAACCAACAAACTTCGGAGATGTAAATGCCACGTTGGTTTTAGTGCCAAAAACCCTTCGGAAATTCCTGCCCTCCTGCTCCCCCGTCCCTCAGGCACATTGATTCAGCTCTGAGGTCACGGGGTAAATGGGATCACTACAGCTGCCTTTCGGGAAACCTACCCTGTACCCAGGCTGCTCCCCGGACACTGGCTGCAGCACCTTCTCATACAGAGCAGTACCAGCCCACGGGTCCTCTGTGGGGATAGATGTGTGAACTGGAAAGTCCTCTAACAGCTGGAAATAGGAACAATGCCCAGCTACACCTTGTGCTAGAACACCAGTCTGTTAACAGAACCTCCTCTTGAGCACAGAAGAAATGGAATTCTTTTCCATTTCTTCTGTGTTCAAGAGACAGTAACTGGCTACTAAGACACAGGTGAAAAAAAAAAACATTACCAGTCAACATCCCACCCTGCTGCCTAGGTACCAGCATTCCCCTCTCCCCCAGTGTCTAACTAGCTAGTATAATTAAGTTTATAATCGAATTAGAACAACTGCTCTTAGCATGTACTTCAAGTTTGCTGTTAACACTTGTGCATCTCAGCACACATCTGTTTCTCCCAACAACACCAGCTGGCCTATTACAAGGCACTACCTCCTGCTACAAACCTTGCCTTGCTCCATCTGACAGAACCGCTGGCCGGAGCTCACAAACTGTTCTCACTTCAAATGAATCAACAGTGCTCTCCAAACTTTGTTTGAAACAGTATTTTAAGTCAGGTCAGTAAACCCAGCTTGAACCCAGGCTGCCATTGCCAAGTTGAACGGTATTTATGAAAAGAGAAGGCAAACACAAGGTTTCTTTGCTTGAAATTACGTCAATGTGCAGCATTCACTTCGGTGTACTGGAATCTGTGGAATGCAAACTTGTAACCTTTAGCTGCAGCGGGTGCACGGAGCAGGGAAATGAACCATCCGGAGAAGCATGCAGTGGCTCAGAACTCCAATTTCCTCTAGGATACTTCAAATTGAAAGTGCACAAAGGAGCTAGTGTTAAATTAGTTACCTCATGAGCACTGGTTATGTTAAAACATGATATAAATGCTGAGTTGCCATCGATAAATGGAGGCTGAGGGGATACTACACCCTGCAGAACAGCAGTCAGCACTGGGGCTGACCTGGTCCTTGGACTCTTGGTGCTGGAATCAGGCTTTTTTACTCCAACACTACCCCACAACACTGAAATGCTCCTCTATCCTTTCCCTCTGTTTCACAGAAGAGCAAAATTTTCAGGCATTTTCCTTTCTAAGGAGCCTGTGAGGGGCTTTGTTCTTGGATAGGGCTCTCGAGCTGCCGGTCGGACACTCCTCCTGGAGCAGCACTGCATGCACACCCCATCTGCAGAGGAAAGAACTGCTGACAGTGTCATAAGAAACTCTGGAGAACTTCACCTGAGAGCTCTAATCATCATTTCACTGAGCAACTTGAAGACTAGAAATGTTACAATTCAACTGTTTACTATTAGCAGCAATATTTTCTTTTGTAGTAGAAGGCAGATGAAAGTGTGCTTTGCTTTTCCTACAGCCTCCAGAAGCACTGCATTTGATAATGCCATCTATTTTATAAGATAATGTTTTTGGCACACTTCTGACACCTTCACCTGCCACAGCTTTTGAAGTCATTGACTACACCTACCATCACGGCTGCTTATAAAAAACATTTGCTAGCTTCTTTGTATTCACAGGGAAGTTTGTACCTACATTCTCCACTTCACCTCTTTTTGTAACAATCCTTTCCAAAGATGCTACAGTGGCAAGTTGCTTCCCAAACATTCACCCCTTCTCTGAGATCCACGCAGGGACACTTTCCCCAAAAAGGAGACCTTCCCAAACCTCAGTTGCACAGCCCCAGAAGCTGACACAAAGTGGCAGAAGTATTTCAGAAATAGAATTCATAGAGGTGGTCTAAAACACTATCAGACAACAGCTATGTTTAGAACGTGTAAGTCTGCAAATAGCTTACATAATTTTCAGATGAAAGATGAACTCCACGCACCCAAGCCCATTTAACACCTGTGAAAACCACGTTACGACAATAAACGCTACCACCAACCCTAAACCCTGAACAAATCAGCAAGGATTCAGCTAAGTTCCTCATGAGTCCTGTAACAGTTGGGTTTTACAGGGCCTAAAAACAAAGGCTGCAACCCAAATCTTAAAAAATTTGCTGAGAAGATCCGTGCACCTGGAAATCCTGAGCTGTGCCTGGACCCATGATAACTTCACTTGCCTGGTACCAATCAAGGTAAGTTTCTTCAATACAGGATACACAGAGGCAGGTGCAAAAGCACACATTCTTTAACTGCAAGCTGTCTGATAGACTCAGTACTCATCTTCAAAGGACAAATGGAAAAAGGCATCTGATAGCTCCTCTTCTAAAATAAGGACTCAGTAAAAAGAAGTGTCCACAAAATACGTTTCATATTCCTAAGACATCCCTTAAGTTTCCCCAAAATTAATAGAATGGAAAAGCCACAACTGTAGCATGCCATGAGAACAGGGAAGAGGAGTGAGGGCATGGTAAAACCCTTGATGGCAGTTACAGCAATGACTCACATTATCACTGCTATTAAAAATATTAGTCTTTAATGTGGTTAGGAAAAGAACAACACACATGTCAGAAAAGTGGATTTGCATGATGCAGATCCAGTAGGTGCATTTTAATTCACAGAACTGGTGAAAGCACTGAGGCCAGTGGTGGGGTGCCAAAAACAGCAATGTATTCTATAAAATGGTTTTATTGTAAATGGTAGGTCAGCTGCAATAGAATAGCTCTGAGAGAATAAAATCAGAAAACATTTAATATCCATTTCGATAGAAAGTTGATGTAATCTTTGCAGAAACAACAGATGCCATTCTCATCAATTGTGACAGCAGAGTATACACCATCTTAGACAGGTTTGCACGACTTCAGCTTCAAGCTGAGTTTAGAGGGTGCAGATACTCCTCCTTAAGATGCCGTGGCTCCAAGTCACCTACTGTCCCTGCAATTTACCATTCAAAACCCAGGTACTGTGTTTGGCAACTGTGCCTTAATTGCCATTAGTTTTAATCCATGTTTTAATCCACCCAATTAGCTTATTTAGATACATTCCCAAACGAGGAATGAGTAAAAAACCCACCTACTTAGGATTTCAGTTTTAACTTGATATATGCATCAAGGTTTAAGCTTTGATCAGAAACCAATGCTGCTGCCAAATGCACTGACCTCAAGCCCTCCACCTCCTGAAACACGTGGTTTACTCTGCGGTGAGTAAGTTGATATGCAACATGCATGAAGTTAATGAAAGAGTTCACATTTCTGCGAGAATGCCTAAAATGATTTAAAGAATTCTCAGCTCTTCCCTCAGTTTTTGTCATGATGAGCCCAGAACCTGCCCACCAAAATCGTTTGTCATCTTTGTTCATCGCCTGGTAGTGGGCTCCCAAGTTTTGGTTGAGCAGAGCATGCTCCTGGCCAGCACTCTTTCAAAGCTCCAGCAGCTCATCCCTAAGTGCCACCACTCTCCTGGCACACAGGGAGAGAAATATTCCCACTTTGCATGGCTGGCTTGACTCAGAGCTGATCTGAACAGAACTGAAGAGGCCTGTGACAGAAGCCAAAGCATCCTGTTAGATACCGTGGTAACAATTACTACCACATCTCCTCTATGAGGCAGGATGAGGAAAGGCACTGTTTTTGCAATCCACTTCTGCACACTGCTGTTACCTGCTTGCAGCTCTGTTTGGAAAAAGATGTGCAGATTGCTATTTCATTTCTTCCTCTGATTTGCAGAAGTGGCTTTTTTTTTTTCCCCCCACACCATGGATGTTTAACAACTACATAGCACAATACCTGCTGTTAAAGAAATACAGACCAAGAATAAATCAGACAGTTGCTTAGCTCCAAACATTTCAGTTATACTGGTTCTATATGATAACACTCCAAGCAGAAAGTCTACAGATGCCAGAGTGAGAAGATCAAAGCCTTCCTCATGCTACAAGACTGCCTCTGTGTGCAAAAGCAGCATGTTTGCTGGATACACGAAAAAAGCAACGTTTACTGTAATGAAAAACAAGGGAACGCGTCTATTGCTTTAATCCTGAGTAATTTAGAGTATTAAAAGCAGCATAAAAGATATCATAGAGCTGCTGTTCTTGTAGCACGAGGTCATAAAGAAAAGGCTGTGAGCCATTAGTTAAACCATTATTTTTCAGGAGCTGCTGTTTCTACACATAATGTGAAGCATCATGTGTCATGATTTCTTTTCTAGATGGGTCATTTGCATGGAAGTATGTCAAATGTAGAAAATTCAGCAGTCCTGTTCTGACAATGTGGCAGGAGATATTAGATAAAGAGAGTTTAGGTGCTGGCTGATAGGAAGATGCATTTCAGCCTAAGCAGCATCCTGCAGTAGAGCCCAGCACATGGCAGAGAGGATGGTAATTCATGCACCCAAATGAAGCTGGATTGGGCAACAGAAGTGCCTCCACAGCCTCTGAAAAGTTCCCAGCGAAGAAACAGAACAAGACAAGGAACTTACCAATTTGGAGGACACATCTTCCAGTGTATCCTTTGTAGACTGTCTGTTTGAAAGCCCCAAACATGTTCTGGAACTCAGAAAGGAGCTCTTCCAAGCCCTGCATCTGGCAGAATGAAGAAGTCATCTGCCTGAACATAATAGACTACAGATGCCAAGGCCACACTCATTAAGTTTACCAGCAGCCACATACTTGCAAGACTCTTGTGCAGCTCTCTGTCTCATTTTCCCGTGAAAGTGACACTTCTGGATTTACTCTTGTCCCTCATCATTCCACATATGCGACCTACAAGGCTTTCTTCTGACCCATCTCAAGCTGGCAAGACAATTTAGTCATACTGCAAAGCCTTCTTTTTATTTCTGCTGCAGGAACCAGATTCTGCTGATGTCTCTGCAGCTGGCAAACTCATGTTTGCCATGAGACAGCTTCACATCAGACAACCAATTCACAGATAAATGGGAAATTATTAACTGTGGAAGGTGTCACAGCGTTGGAATTCAGGTCATACACAGTGAAATTAACCTGCTAAATGGTTTCGGTCCCATTGGCTTTGGGCAATGGAAATCAATCCACATAGTATCATAAATGGCCACAGCCAAGAGCAGACCCTTCTGACTGATGGGAGAAGCTGAGAGCTGACAGCAATTTGTAACCAAAAAAGCTTGGGAACCACTGACAGGCAATTGAGAGCTCTGTACGTGGGCATGGAGTGCACTAGATTACTAGAGCAAGATTAAAGCATAGCTACAACTCCTAGTCTAGATAAAACTTGAAGATTACACATCACATTGTAGGTGTGTGAAACATGTTACTACTCCTTTCATTACAAGTTAATCTAAAAATGTTTCCATGAGACACTGCTGTGATCACAAACATGCAGGCTGATGTACTTTAACTCTCAGAAAAAGGTGCTAGTGTACTAGGAGAAGAGGCAAAGCTGCTCAAGGAGTATCTCATTGTGTGGCACGCACCTGCCACAAAGCCTGGCAACATTAACACCGTGTTCATTCATTCTCTCAAATATTTAGTCCCGAAGCTCTAGTTATTTAAACATATAAAGATGTTTTCATCTCTCTCAAGGATCAGCAGATACATGATGAAGCGTTTGCATACAACTGCAGAAATCTGGCTGAATGAAAACAATCTGAGGGAAAGAAGAATGCAGAGTAACAAACCAAAGTCAGATACCACCTGTGTTTAGTGAAGCTGAAGCGTGTCACACAAACTTGATATTTTTCAGAAAAAAGGAAACACCACATATGATGAGAACTACATTAAAATGTTTGAATAACACGACATGCAGAGTTATTAGTGAAAACAAGGAGATGAATAGACAAACCACAAGTCAGCTGAGGAGCCAGTTAAAAAGTAGTAACTCATACACTTGAAGCAGCAGGTTAAAAAAAAAAATTACCTGCAAAGTGCCATAAGGACTCATTTTAGCAATAATCTGAGCATTTCTGTAGAGACGCTGGCTCAAAAAAAACGCCGATGAAAAGCTTATGATGTATCACCAGCATAAGAACAAATGACTGATAACTTGAGCCCTAGAACCAGGATGAAACTCAATGGAAATTCATGGGCATGAAATTTAAAACCCATCATTACATACATGGGACAGATGAGCTATAATCTGGAAGCTAATTAGTTAAAAGTAACTTTGGAGAAAAGTTCTCTGCAGTATTTAATTACATTAAACAGCTAACTGAAAGGCCCACAGAATAACCAGGCTAAGTTAGTATCACCTTTTTGCCAGGTATTGTCAGGATCTATCTGAACCCCCCCAAAAGGTTCCCAGGAGGGTTTCTGCTGTTCTCTTCTTCCCCCTGCACCTGCTCCTTACCGTGTCTGTAAGGTAAGCTACGCTCAGGTCTTCTCAGAGCATTTGACTCAACCAGCCGACATTTCAGATTGAAATGTGCACTAGGTAGAACCAACAGGGCATCCATTAAGTGCACTGATCAGCAAGATAGTGCTTAATCTCAGGATCTAATTAAAAGAGATTACAATAATCAGGGCAGCACTGCAGTGCACGCCATACGCGACGTGTTGCTCTGACACCACTGAGTACTTTTTACGCAAGACCTAGAAGGAGAGATGTTCCTTAAAACGTTTACAGATACACAGGGAAGATGGATGTTGCCTTCTTGAAAGGCTTTGTACCTTACAACATCGCTGAAGCTTGCTGGCTGCAATGAATTCCACATCTGATGTGCCAGCTGAATGCTTAAAGTCAAATCTGGTGAGAATATAAAACAATAATGGCACCACAATGGTGCCGGAAAGGTGAAGGGCTTCAGGAATGTGATCAGGTGCAACATGCTGGTGGCTATTCCCAACAATACACAAGAAACATCATCAATTTTCATGTCCTATATTTTTTTTTTCCAAGTCTTGTTTTCCCTAGCTGCGACAGTTTTTCAAGTGTTGGTGTGATCATTTGAAGTCAGCTCTCCCGGAGCACAGAATGTTACCACTCACTACTTCAAAGGGCCCCGATTTAACTTGTTGCCTTTTTGAAGCTGCAGTGCAAAGTATAAACTTTATGTGCCTAATATAGCTTTCACATGGTTGAATGAGCAAACTAGATAAATGCCACTTTCCCCAGCCTGCAGCACTTTGAACTTTTCATTGTAGGAATCTCACGTTAGTGTTCCTTATAACACATAAGAGCAAATTTTGAGGCAGTAGTTAAAACCGAGGCTCATTTAACAACACAAGCAGTAACTGCTACAAGGCCTTATGATATACAGAATTATATTTTCATTATAAAAATTAACGTACACATTTCATTAGACAGAACGCATTGTGATATTTCACAATAGATTCATTGCTCTGCAACTGCTTTTTCACCAGTTCTCTGAAAAAGCACACGGCCCAACTCTGACACAGCCAGTTCCACAGCAGCTCGTCCTGAAAGCTGTGCTGCAGATGCCTCTGCCTCAGCATCCGAGTAGATCTGACCGGGATTTTTTGTTTGGCCTTGGTTTGTTTGTTTACTAGAATAAAAGCAACAAGTGAACTCCTAGTATCATCAGGCAGGCAGTCCCCACAGAGGGTAAGGTTACAGGGACTGATGTTACATCCCCGGGGCACACATTCAGAACCAACCACTCTTCCCACAACAGTGCGCACGCATCATTTTAATGTGACCTAAAAACCTTCTTCAAAGTTTTGCTCTGTGCCAGTTCAGATGAAGCTTTTCCCCGATTTCTCAGTGCAGGCATGCCACCGCATGACCACTTCCCACTCTGCATAACAAAGAGCAGGGGCTTCGGTTTCACAGCCTCGAAGAGCAGTCAGTACAAGAGACCACAAATCCCCAGCCCACCCCCCCGCCTGCAGCTCGGCGACCCGTGGGGCTGCCGTGGAAGTGCAGGGTCAGCAGCAGCAGCAGGTGGGCTGGGCTCAGCATGGCCAAGGCTCCGAGAAAGCCGACCAAGGGGAAGCAACCAGTCACTGGGGCAGCTCGGAAAGAGGCAGCGCTGTCCGAGAGCAGTGCAAAGCCCCCCCAGCACAGCTAATGGTGGGCACTGCCTGCCTCCAGGCCCTTCCCACATCCCTTCCCTTTCGGGCCCTTCTGAACATGCTGGGCAGGAAGCGCTGGTTTGATCAGTTCTTTCAACCTGCAGGATTAATATGTGCAAAAATATCAGAAAAACACTAGCTAAACGTTAAATTCTTCCAAGTGCTGCAAACTGCCAAAAATATCCATAAAGCACTTTTATTTGTCACAAGGCAGCAACATTCTAGTATAAACTAATTCCAGAATGCTATTTTTTTCATGTTCTACCATGGCTACCTACAGCGTTTCACTCTGCTTTTTGAAGCTCTGCAGCATATTAACAAACTTCTGAAAAACACGCAGCCAAGTCTGCTCAGCCGTCTCCCTCCCAAATCACTGATAAAAGCAAAGATGGCCAAGCTCTTTTTGGGGGAACCACATGAAAGAAACAGGAAGAAAAATGGCCTGTTTTGTGTGTCTGCGTGCCAGAATATCCTGGTACAGTAGAAGATTTTGTTGGTAGCACTACTGCAATAGATCCATGAAAGAGTCAAAAGGAAAAATGCCAACTCGTGCTGCCTCCCACATGTGCACGCCATGGCCAGGGCCCTGCCCAGCCTCATTGCACAGCCCTGAGGAGAGGGAAGGGCACACCGGGTGTGTTTTCAGACAGAAGGGGTCAACTGCAGAGATCACTGACTGCTGGCACAGTGAAAACCACATGTGGAAAATAAAGCACTTCTTCGTTTCCCCCAGGACAAAGCAGGGCCTAACTGGGCATGCTGTGCCCTGAGAGCTGCCGATGGCAACAGGATTTTGGCAGTGGAAGAGCTCCTCCTTCCCCAGCCTCTGCTGTCACCCCCAGCAGTGCCTCCTACCTCACTGCGTGCGAGGCTTTAATTTTTGTCACTTGGAAGTGACAAACCTCCTTTCACAGAAACAAAAGGCTGTAACTGCATATCACAATCATTAGGTTTGTGACAGCCAAATTTGGCTAAGTGCTAGTTTTTACTAGTTCAGCACAAAGCTTACCTGTCAACTGAGTTGTTGTCTCAAGCATTCAGCTTTATTACAGTAAATGACAGCTTTCCTTCTCTAGCTTTTATTTCAGACTAGCAAGGCAGTGTTACATCTTAATGAAATACACATTAACTACAACAGGTGAGTCTTCCTGATGCACAACACATCTCCAACACGCTCGCCCCACCGGTGCCAGAAGCACGGCAGCACGCACTGCTGAGCAGCACCATGGCAAATCTGGGTAACGAGCAAAGGGGAGAGATCAAGGGCAAGTCACACATCGCACTCAACCTCAACACATCACACAATCTCAAGGAGTGAAAGGCATCGCTGATCCAGACAGCGTGGAGCAGGGCCAGCCCGCCGGGGTGTCCCAGACACAGCAACAAACAGCCACCTTTCCAGAGGAAGCGGCTACAAGGAATCCTGAGCAAGTTTAAGCAAGGCAGGAATGTGATTGTGTCATTGCTGTTTTAGTACTACGTGTACCCTTTATTTTCCTAATGACTCAATTATGCAAGTAAAATTAAATGCCTAAAAGGAGTTCTTTCTGGCCCCAAAAACTGAAGATCGCTGTATTTATCCACGAGACAGCTATCAGATCAGCAGCAACAGCACAAGCTTTCTCACTTTCTTACCTTGTATGGTCAAATCTGGCCTGGAAGAACCAAATGCGTGGTTCAGGCTGGGAATAAAGAGGTTTGTGGCTTTTTTTTTTTTTTTTTTT
>WBMW01002477.1:393656-413966 GCA_013396635.1 Penelope pileata | reverse complement strand
GGCGCGGGGCGGGCGTGGGTCGGGGCTGTGCGCAGCGGACATGGTACATGCATGGGCTGGGGCTGTGCGCTTGGGGCACCCCGGGGCGGGCGTGCATGGTCTGAGATCGTGCACGCTGAGCGCTCTGGGCGTGCGTGCACGCGTTAGCCAGGAGCGTGCACACAGGCCTCCCTCGTGCGTGCATGCATGGACCGGTTCCGTGCACACGGAGCACCCCAGTGCATGCGTGCGTGGACCTAAACCGTGCACAGTAGACATTGCAGTGCATGCATGCGTGGACTAAAAGTGCACACTGTGCAGCCCAGTGCATGCTCCCCCAGGACTGTGCACAGTGCACTCTTTGGTGCATGCTCCCCCAGGGCTGTGCGCACCAAGCACTCCAGTGCATGCACACAGATCAAAAATGTGCACACGGGACACCCCAGTGCATGCATGCATGCATGCATGAACCAAGACCGTGCACACAGCTCACTCTGGTGCATCCATCAGTTCTGTGCACGTGGGACACCCCATGCATGCATGTACGGAGCAGTGCTGTGCACAGCAGGCACTCCAGTGCATGCATGCATCTCCTGGAGCCGTGCACATTGTACACCATAGTGCATGCACCCCCAGGACTGTGCACACTGCACACATTGGTGAATGCACCCCCAGGGCCATGTGCACTGCTCACCCTGGTGCACGCACATCTGGACCAAACCCAACCTCCCTGAGCTGCAGGGAAACCTGAGGCCATTTCTTGCAAAAGCAGAGAGAGAACAGAACCCCAGCGGGTGCCAGGACCGTGCTCTCTGCTGCTTCATTCTCCTTTTGCTTCCTCTGCCTCTGCGTTTGCCGCATGGCAAAGCTGCTGCAATGCTCTCCTGCAGGGAGCTCTGCTCTGCTCTTTTGCAATTCACTTTGCAGGAGTGAAATAGCACCAATGTAAGCACATTGTGTGCATGTGCATGAGTTGCTCCCACTTTTTTGAAGTGCTGAAGTACAGGTCATTTGCAAGGTGAGGAAGAATCCGGTCCTGGCTCTTTGTGCTTTAACAATGGTTAATAAAAACCCCAGGCTGCCATCCCTCACCCTCCAAATGCTGCTCCAAGAAGGGCAGATCCGCAGTATTTCATGGTGAAACTGTTGCAAATGGGGTGATTTCAGCCAACCTCCAGCGGATGCTGCTTCCTGAAGACACCCGGCGTGGTTCTCCTTTCCTTGCTGTCTGCAGGCATGGGTGCAGCATTGTGGCATTGCTTCAAAATGCTGACTGGGGAGGATTTGCTAAAGCAGCTCCCCACATCACCCTGGTGAGATTCCTCCCAAAGCAAAGAGAGTGTGCAAAGGACATGTGCATGCACAGCTCAGCACCAAGCAAAAAAGGCAAAAAAACCCCAAACTAATTCTGTAATCTAGGAGGTATTTTGCGAAGTGATGGCATCTTTGTTAGAAAATACTGAAAAGAAAGCAAAGAGATGGTTGGTGTGCTTTGTATCTCAACTGTGATCTTTACAAATTCTGGAATGGAGTATATATACGTATGTCGAGATTTATATATTTCATTTTAGGGAATAAATGAAGTATTTTGTGAACCAGCTTTTCAAGCACATGCTTTTACAGATAGTACAAAGTCAAATGAGATCCTCTTTGGTGTAGGAGATATTTGAATGAATTTTGTGTCTGTAGGCTACTGGCAAAACAGGATCTCAATGACTATTGGGGAAGAATAAAAATCTGAGGTGTTTTTTTCCCTCCAGTTGATAATACCTTCATATCAGATCTGATGGCTCTCAGAGGTTCTAGTTTGCATCAGGTGAAAGTTCAGTGTTTGACACGATCAGGACTTTTTGGGGTTTGTGGAGGAGTTTTTTGTTGTTGCAAGAATGGAAAATTCCCATTTGGAGGGGGGAGAGTGGTCGTAGGCTGTACCATACAGGTACAGGAAGCATCAGAACCTTGTACCAGGTGCTCTTTGTCTTGCAAAGGAACCTGCAAAGGAAGCATCCTTTGAGATAAGTGAAGTCTTAAGAAATATCACCATGTCAATGCCATAGAAAAGTACTGAAACATCTTAGAAGCAACAGGCTGGCGACAGGCTGCCCACAGGATAGGATGTAATGAACAGTGTCAGAATGTAGTTAAGGGTAAGATCAGGTAAGATCCTGAACTTGGAGTACCCAGCCAGTGGGGGAACACGGAAGGGACTAAATATGGGGGAGGCAGGATCCAGAAGCAGGAATGTTGTTTCTGTAGGCGCGCTCCTGTTGGCAGGGCGCCCGCCATTGCAATTGGGAATAAAACTTCAGTGGAGATCCCATCTCCGAAAAATGATTTAAGATATTTCTGACAGTTTGGAATCTCTGTTTGTGGAGATGTCCAAATGCTGTCTGGACACAGCCCTGGGCACTGTGCTCCGGGTGTCCCTGCTGGAGCGGGGGTCTCCTCCAACCTCAGCCATGCTGGGATGCTCTGCAATGGCCCCTGGCCCCCACCTCTGCCTGCCTCGTGTGGTTTCCAACTGGCAAGGTTCTGTGGAGGTCTGCTCCCGGGATCACACTTCATAAATGATGTATTTTAAGATGGGTAAAATATAGCTGAAAATTCACTGCTTTTCTGTAAGGGAGGAAGCTTGTTCTGGAGCGTGTTTTGGGACGTGGTGGGCATGAGTTTGGGGTGCATGTGGTGGGATCAAGCCAGTGCTTGCTGATGGCTGGGCATTGCTTGGGCTGAGCTGCAGCTGCATGGGTACAAAACCAATGGGAAGACTGCACGAGGCCCGTGACAGCCCTGCAGTGCCACGCAGCCTCCTCCTTCAGCTTTCCAACAAGATGCAAACTCCCAAAGCCTCGCTTCACCTAACAAACCCAATCTGAGCATTTTGCAAAATGTTACAGCCTTAAAGCACGCTGCAAGAGCAGCTCCTGAGCGCTCAGCCATCCGGCACCGCTTCCTTTTGGGGCAGCTCTGCTTTTCCTGCTGCAGCCTCCAGCACTGGGAACGTTTGACCTTGCGAGTGTGCAGGTCCAGCTCCGAGTGCACGCACAGGAACCATCCCACCAGGAAGCCACCCGCGTGCTGATTGCCAGCGCTGCACAAAAATGTGCTGCTCGTGCAGCTTTCCTCGCTGCTTCCGTCTGTTTTGCACCGGGAGGTCCCAGAGCACCGTGCAGGATGCCATGTGGTTCCCTGCCCTGGGCAGGATGCGGTCCCGTCGCTGGGACATGGCACAATAGAGCTGCCCGTGCTCAGAGACAGCTCCCAGATCTGCATCACCACATGCCAGATTTCAGCAATACTGCACAGAGAGAAGCAGCACTGAGCTCCCACGGTGTGCCATAGGACGGAGGCAGCGAGCCCTCTGTTTCAGCCCCAGGGCTGTGTTTCCTCCTGGGTGATCTGGATGGAGGGAGGCACGTAGCAGGTAGTTGCTCTCAAGCAGAGGATGACCCAAAGTTCACGTGGAATAAGATTTTTTCCTTGGGTTTTGTCAACTCATGGTGTTGTTTTAGCACCTTAAAAGCAAATTAACCCTTTGTCTGGCTGCTGGAAAGGGAGATTCAAATATTGGGGTTGGGACAGAGATAGAAAACATCTTTTATACCCAAACTGGGCAAAGGTGGAGATGTGGTACTGAGGGACACGGTTTGGTGGACAATACTGGTGGTAGGTGATGGTTGGACTGGGTGATCTCAGAGGTCTTTTCCATCCTTAATGATTCTATGATTGTATTCTGATTCAGAAAAAGAATTATATATACATATATAAAAGCAAAAACCCCAAATAGGCAGGAAATCCTTTATTGAAGAGGTAAAGGCAGCATCACAGAGTTGTTCTCAAAGTCAAAACCAAATACAAAGATAAATCAGAAAATGGTATTTTCCCCCCTTGCAGTGGGAGTCCCCAGCTCAGCCCTGTGCGATCCGTTCTGCGATCGGAGCTCGATGGGATCTGCACCCCCAGGGGTCACGCGAGGAGCGAGGCAGTGGGAGCAGCACGGTCAAACACACACAGGTTTTTGGTTTTTCTGTTATTTTTTTTTTCTCCTTTCCAGACAGCTACTGTACAAAACAAAACAGAAATCTGTAATAAATACCTAACACAGGAGGCTCAGTACGTTGCTACAATCCTTCACTGAAGGGAAACATATATATACACATATATATCCTAATATATAACCTCTTTGACACAATCAGCATAAAGGCTATGGGAAGGCAGGAGGGGACACCACGTGTCACCCACCCCTGTGGCACCGTGTCCCCAAGCAGCACCCACCTGCACGAGCCCCAGCCGGGTGCTGTTTCTGCAAGGAGTGAGCACTCAGCTCCTTGGACACCCCGGGGAGCTGCCAGGGGAAAACAAAGGGCACGGCGGGGATGTGCCTGCGGCTCTTTGCATAGGGAAAGCTCTGCTGCAAAAAGCTGGGAGAGGCCCTTGGCGTGCAGCGCTGATCGGCGCGGACGTTTTCCTTGGCACTGTCTCCAGTTGAAATTTCTGACCCATCCTAAGTGGATGCTAGTTACACCGCTGGAGAGGAAACACATGCCTGCCTTGGAGTTAAAGCCCTCTCAGACGCGAAGGGGAAAAGAAAATAACGCAGCAAGGCTACATGACTTTAGCATCCAGCTATTTGTTAGAGCGAGAGGCCTTAAATTCCTGGAGATTAATTAGCAGACAGAGAACATTGCCCGAAGGTAGGTCTGAACCGCAGCCCAAGCAGCTCTGGATCCAAACTGCGCAGCTGGCCTTTGTTTTTTTCTTGTCTAAAAAAGAGCCAAGCCAAAACCCTCAGCCCTGTGCTGCTCTACAGCGCTTGGTTTCGGTAGGCATCACCCACACCGGGGTTGGAGTCACTGCTTGTCACACCCAGGGGAAGGGGACACTTTCTGGCATGTCCAGTCCCACCCTGGACCTGCACAGCAGCGGGGAAGGTTCCACGTGAATGTCGAAGTGAATCCCCTGCTCCAAACCCAGAGGTCTGCATCCTCTCCAAAAATCTGCATCCCTTCCAAAAACTGCATCCCTCTCCAAAATCTGTATCTTTCTCCAAAAATTCATAGCCCTCTCCAAAAATCTGCATCCTTCTCCAAAATTTGTGTCCCCTCCAAAAACCTGCATCCTCTTTTACTCCAGAGCTCCAGCACGCTGCAGCCCAGATGCACATCTCCATGCAGGGAATTGCATCCAGAGCCTCCTCACAGAGAAAGCCTCCATCCTGCTGTAACAATGGGGACAAAAGCAGTTTCCCCAAAGGCACAGTTTGCAAGACAGACCTGCCACTGGGTCCTGGCCAAAGCATTTCATCACCCCCAGCCCTCCATGCAAAAGCTCCCTCCCGTTTGCAGCGGTATCTGCCAGCCTCAGAGCATCTCCTGGACTAAAAGTAGCTCCAGGAGGCAGCAAATGGGGAAAGTCAGATGTAGCAAAAATAGCAAAATATCCACCCGCCATGCAATGTCGATGACAAAACATTTGCAAATTCCAGCCCTGCTCCCAAGGCTCCGGCTGCTGCCAACACGCATCCAGCGAGAGGGGATGGCTTCAAAAGGGGAGAGCTGAGTGAGTGAGCAGCAGCTGTGCCACGGCCAGACGGGCTGGGCTGGGAGAGGAGCTGCAACCCTGTGGGATTCCGGTTTGGACCTTCCAACCCCAAATGGAGCAAGGCTGGAGCCAGACGCTGGCTCTGAGCATCCTCATGTGCCCTGGGCTTGGGGCACCCACATGTCCCAGGGACGTTTGGGGAGATTTGCAGCGTTGTAGGGTGGTAAATTCAGTGGGAACCATGCATACAACAGAGCCAAGGAGGATGGGAGAGGGGACACAGGCACAGCCAAGTGTCCACTCTGCAGGGGAATGGGGACAGCAATGGGCATTTTGCAGCCAGAGCACTGTGGGGGCTTTAATTAACCCATGGGGCAGCCCTGTGAGTGGGACTGAGTGCAGTGAAGCCTCGGTTTTATTGCTGGGGAAGTGGAGGCGTGGGACTGCGGGGGATGTTTGGAGGCAGAGGTTTGGCACCTCCCAGGTTGTGAACTCAGCAAAAGCTGCCACGACCACCTATAGCTCAGCCCTCAGCTTGTTCCCTCTCCCAGCCAAATGAGCTGCTCATCTCCAGCTGAAACCACAGACAACAGATGCTCCTCCTGCTCAAGGCACCGCTGCACGGCAGGGACAGCGACCCGAGCTGCACTGCAGCACTTTCTGCAAAGAAACCCCAATTTTTCCATGTCCACTCAAGCTGCACAACAACGCTTTTGCAAAGAAACCCCCATTTCACCACATCCTCCATCAGCACCACCCACCTCAGCCCTCCTCAACCTGCAGCCTCGCCCAGCCAGAAAGGAAGAAAGAAAAAAAGAAGTGATTCCTCCCTAGTTTGCTGCCCTTATTCCCCCCTCTGAGGTAGACGAACCGCCGGGGTCCCAGCGGCTCTCGTCCTCGGCGCGGTGGCACCCAGTGGCCTGTGTCCCCAGCCCTGTCCCCTGCTGTCCCCGCTCAGCACTGCTGCAGCAGGCAGGTGGCAGTGGCTGGCGGTGGCCCTGGGGAGCTGCATTTCTCCGGGGCGATGACGGTGCCGGTGTAGTGGATGCAGGAAGCGTTGCGCGTCCGCACGCCCTCGCCGCACGTCTGGGAGCAGGGGGACCAAGGACCCAGGCGCCAGAGCGGGCAGGGGATGTCACCGCAGGGTTTGATGTCCTCGGGCTTGAGGGCTCGGTCGCAGGTGGCTGAAGGTTGGCCTTCAATATCCCGACACTCCACCGTCCGCCTCTGCCAGCCGGAGCCGCAGGTCTTGGAGCACTCGGACCAATCGCCCAGCACCCACTGGGAGGTGAGCATTGGGCGGATGACATTGGCTGACTTCTTCTCTTTGTCCTTCTGCTTGCTGAAGGGGATGTCTTTAGGGATGAAGAAGGTGTACTTGACTTTGGGTGGGAAGACCTCGCTGGCGATGGTCAGCAGCTGGACGGTCAGGGGCTCGGGGAGCTGCCGGAAGCTCTGCAGCCTCTCCAGGGTGGTCATGGAGCCGCTGTATTTCAGGATGGTGCCCTTGATGGGGATGTCCTGCTCCATGGCCGAGATGGCGAAGTCGCCGTTCAGCAGGTACCTGCCCTCCAGCGTCCGCAGGGCCAAGTAGTTCCCGTCGTGGCGCACCCCGCGGTGGCTGCGCTGCTTGATGTCAATGTTGGTTGCCCCGGCGGGGATGGTGACAATGTCATTGTATCCATACCTGCAAGGGGTGAGGGAACACAGTTATTTTCCTGGCCTGATTGAGAGGATAACGCTTTCCAGGAGGGATCACGGCTCTGAAGCCATCTCTCTGTTTCCAAGAGCATTGCAGAAGTGGAAACGCTGCGATTGTGCCAGATGTGCACTAGGCTGGAAGAATTTACTAAATTACACACAAAAATGAGCAACGCAATCAAACGAATTAGCACAGTTATCAGCCTCAGTAGGAAATTCTAGTTATGTTTATGTTGCCCTTCCTCCCTTTCCTTTAAAATGGCCGCAGCGTTTGGCACAAAAAGCCAAAGTGAGCCACGACTGCGTCACTGCCGATGGCACAGCTGGAGAGGAGAGCTGGGCACTGCCGGCATCGTGCACCCACGGGATGGGTGCATTGCCCAGATGTTGCTGCTAAAAACACAGCAGGAGCCAAACAGTTAACAGCACAGCCACCTCGCATTGCATTGGTGTGAACTGGAAAACCTTTCCTAGAAAACAGCAAGAAGTAGGGCAGCAAAAATACCGCTCGCTGCGGGTGGGATCTCTGCACCGGGTACCCCGCACTCCTCCCTGAAGGGTTGGCAGCCCCATCCCCGTGCCAAAACGCTCCATTCGAGGACACCGAGCACAATCTCGTGCCGGAGGAGGATTTTTCTGCAGAGCCCAACCCCTGGGGACACTTTGCTTTCCCAGCCCTTGGCTCGGGGCTGCGTCCCCGCGTGCCCCCCGTGCTGCAATGCCGCCCGGTGACAGTGACAAAGTGCCACCCCGGCGCGCTGTCCCCTCGCATGAATCACGGCGCGGGGCTGGCAGGGGCTCGCATGCATTCCCCAGGTTGACGCTGCGGTCGGGAATGATGGTCGGAGTATTTTGGAACAAAGCCTTAGGGTCAAAGCCGGCTCTCAGCCGCCCTCCATAACCCTGATCTTAATGGGATCTCTTCTTGGCTGGAGCTACCACGCTAATCTCTCTTTAGTCAACCACAAACAATTCATAGGAGAATGGAAGCTCCATTCATCTGGCTCCCTGGAAGGAAACCATTTAGGAAATCTAATTTGACTGAGTGAGTCACCTCGCCGCGTGGAATTGGATGTGCTGGGCTTTTGTTACTATCTGTTCAGCAAAAGCCTCTGCGGGACGCATTCACTCCAGCTCCTTGACAAAGCAGCAAAGATTTTGGGCGAGTGAAATGGCTTCTCATGTCCTGGGACCGCTGCTGAACTACTTATATCTTGCATCAGCCCTCAATATGTGTGTAGAACTCTCTGCACTGGGATTCCTACTGCAAACTCCTGGGGGTGGTGGTTCTGTTTGTGCACCGAGCCTTTTGCTGTTGTTTTAGGAGATTGCATGCTCCTTGCATGCTGCTGCTCCCTGATAAATGCAGCACAAGCCCTGCAGGCTGGGGATGAGGCTGGGTGCAGTGCTCTGGGTGCTGAGAGCAAACTGTCCCCAAGGAGCTGAGGATTTCTAACATCCCCAGTCTAAAAAACCAACGCAAAGTGGAATGAGAGGGGAATGACAGGGAAATGGCTTCCCGAAATTCATGGTGGTTCACAGCAGAGAGAAGCAGAAAGGGGCCCAATCAGGTTGTGCTGCACAAAAGCACAATGCACAATGCCAAATCTGCACAATGCCAAATCTGCACAATGCCAAATCTGCACAATGCCAGCTATGCCATTCAGCCTTCTGCATCGCGGCACTGTTCAGAGCCACGTCCCACCCAGTGCCCGCTGCTGGCTGCAGGGAGCTGTGCAGGAGCCCGCCCGTGGAAACGCTGCCTCTGCTCTTTGCTGAGCCCGGGCTCGCTCTCGTTTCCTCTGCAGCGAGCGTAGGAAGCGCTTACGCAGACGCTGGGCTGTTGTGAACATCTGCCCAGCACCCCTGGGCCGCCAGCAAGCACAGAGCAAAGCTCCCCAGCCAGATGTTGCCGGGTCAGGAGCACTGCAGAGCCAAAGCAGCTTTTCCATTCCCAGCCTCGAGAGGAACAAATGCCTCCTTGCTCCCTTCCTACGGCCGCTCTCCCCCCAGCCCATCTCTGGGGACACGCTCCCTTCTGCATTACTTGGATCTGTTGAGCGTGCCGGATATTTTCCGGCAGGTCGAGCCGTTGCCGCCGCACACCCCGCACTTGTCCAACTTCTTGGAGGACCCGACGACGTGGTCGCAGCCGGCCTTGATGCACTGCCCATGCACGCAGATGGACAGCGTCTCCGGACCACACAGCGTCCCGTCGATCACCTGTGGGAGAGCGGAGCGGTCAGGGCATGGAATCTGCAGGAATTTGCTCCGAGATGGGATAAGGATGGATGTTGGGAATTGTTGTGACATGTCTTACTTTGGGCTCGAAGACTTTAAATTCGCTCCTTCCCCTGGCTCGGCAGAAGAGCTTGCAGCGGTCCCGCGGGGACACCCCAGCATACTTGGGGACCCACTCCAGCCGGTTCCCGTCCAGATCCGTGAAGTTGTAGCTGTTGTACTTCTCGCACTGCTGCTCCCGAAAGCTCTTGCCTGGAAGGAGACGCAACAGCGTGACCCAAAAGCCCTGGGCTGGGAGGAAGGAACCCTCATCCTCCTCAGTAGAGATGTGGGAGAGACCCGAGGACGGTGGGAGCATGCAGAGAGGAAGAGGATGCTCTGTTTTCAACAGGTTGCAGAGCAATCATGGGGTGCATGCAAAATCCACCCCATGGATCCAATCATGGAAAAATGCACGGAGGGCAGATGAATGTGCATTTGGAAATGGCCCTGGGCTGGGAGGAAGGAAACATCATTCGCCTTGATGGAGATAAATGGGAGATGGGTGGGAGTGTGCAGGGAGGAGGAGAATGCGTTGACTCCAGTGGACTGCACAGCAATGATGGGGTGCTGGAAAAACACATGGGGAGTGGGTGAATGCACATTTGGAACTGCCTTGGGCTGGGAGGAAGGAAACATCATCCTCCTCAGGGGGGGATGCAGGAGAGATCAGTGGGAGCATGCAGGGAGGAGGATGCTGCAGTGTCTCCAATGGACCACACAGCAATCATGGGGCGCTGGAAAAACACATGGGGAGCGGGTGAATGCACTTTTGGGAGCAGTTCAGGACTCACCATCCTGCGGGCACTCGTCGGTGTGGCAGGACTGGTAGCGGGTGCGCTGGCCCTCGCAGTAGCGGCCGCCGTGCTGGGGCCGGGGCCGGTCGCAGTGGCGGTGGGAGAACTGCACGCCGCCGCCGCACGTCCGCGAGCACGCACCCCACGGGCTCCACGCACCCCATCCACCATCCACCGCCGGCTGCAAGAGGCCACGAGAGGCTGAGAGGGTGGAAAAAGTGCAGAAATCCCCCCCTCCGCCCCCGGCTCCTCTCCCCGTGCTGCTAAGCGGGGCTCTGGTCCAGCAAAGCACTTAAGCGCGTGCTTTGCGTGAGGTTACTGCCGGCGTGCACGAGTTTGTGTGCTGGAAGTTTGCAGTTTGCTGGCTCAGAAATCACTGCTACTTCCCCAGTTTAAAAAAAAAAAAAAAAATCAGTTTAATCAGAGTTAATTGCAGAACTGTTGGCTGGTCACTGTGGTTAGGACCAGCCCATTGCAGCACTCCTCTCTGAGCCGGGCTTGTGTCCTGGTTTTGGCTGGGACAGTGCTGATTTCCTTCACAGTGAGTGGTGTGATGCTGTGGTTTGCATTTAGGAGGAAAACAATGTGGACAACACACTGATGTTCGAGCTGGTGCTGAGCAGTGCTGCCCTGCCAGTGGTGGGGCNTGGGAGGGGACAGAACGAGGACAGCTGACCCAAACTGGCCAAAGGGACACCCCATGCCATGTAGCATCCTGCTGAGCAATAAAGCTGGGGCGAGCTGGCTGGGGGGCTTGAGCATCAATCAGCAGGTGGTGAGCAATCCTGCATCATTTGTTTTGTGCACATCTATACGTATAAATACACAAATACAGTGAGGTGCAACCCAGCCCCACACGTCCCCCAGTACCTGGGGCTGCAGGGCATCCTGCGGCAGGCAGGCTCCGTCCCAGCACAGCCCCCCAGCTGTGCAGGGGGTGCCATCAGCCCAGGGCAGGCTGCCGTTCTTGGTGTGGCACAGTGGCTCCCCAGTGCCTGTCCTGCACCACAGCTGCGCGCAGATGTCCTCCTCCGTGGTGTTGGGGCAGTGCTGGAAGTCCTTGCCAAAGATCTGCTGGCACTGCTGGTCCAGGCTGTACAGGGCCCCTCGGCCGGGCAGCTCGGAGGGCAGGGAGAGGGCTTTGGCCGGGGCGTCGAGCAAGCAGTCACCTGCAAACAGTGAGGAGGTACCAGGATCAGGCTGGAGATGTCACCGTGGTGACACCAAGAAGGGGACCAGAGCTCAGCCTGCGGCCTGATTGAACCCCCTTCACTCTGCCGAGCTGCAAAGAGCCCAAGCCATCACGGAAACTGCTCTAAATGCTGCTGAACGGAGCCTTACCGTGCCCTCCGTCCAGGAACTCGGTGAGGTACATGGCACTGCACGGGGACCAGGGCTGGCTCTTGTTCAGGTGGACGAAGAGCGGGGCCATCATGTGGTGCTTGCCCAGGGGCCCGAAGAGCCGCTCGCACGTCTTGGAGTCGTCGTGGGGCATGCTGAGCACGTGGCCTGCGGAGCAGCAAGTGTCTCTGTAAGTTACCAACGTTTTTCTATTGCTGCAAAGGCTGTTTGCTTCCATAAATCAGAAGCAAGGAACAAAATGATACAATGAACACGAGAGCCAAACCAACGCAAACTAGCACAAATCAACCCAAATCAGTGGATCTCCAGAAACAAAACAAGGGGGAGGAGTTCCTGGTCCCATACCTTAGCTCATCACAATCAGTTCAATCAGACAAATGCGCTGATTTCTACCAACTCTGGCACTTCTAGGCACGTTTGCTTGCACAAATCAGCTTCAGGCAGAGCCTGGAGCCCCCTGCACCTCTCCAGATAGGTGATACCCAGAGCGGAGATGCTGGCACTGAGCTGAAAAAAGCAGAAAATCCCCCCAAGGGCACACGTTACCCAGTTCGTGAGCCAGTGTGTAGGCTGCCTGCAGCCCCTCGTCCTCGATCACCGAGCAGCTTTTGTTGCGGTCGCACATGGTGCCGATGTCCGCCACCCCCAGCGTGTCGCAGCTTTGATGCCCGCAGAAATCCTGTTTGGAGGCAGCACCAGGGAGGTTGGGGAAAACCAAAATTTCGTGTCCTAACTGCACAAAACCCCCTAACTGCACAACTCCCCTTAATTTGTTTGGCTTGTGCCAACTGGGAGCTCCATCCCTTGCAATAGGAGCTCTCCTCTCCCTCTGGGCCACCTCAAAGTCTCATCTCCCCCCATGTCCATGCCAAGGGACCCCAGACCTGGCGGGTGATCAGGATGGCAGTGTCATAGTGCTCGGGGTGCCGGTCGCTGGGCGGGTTGAACTGCTGCTGCCAGCTGCAGAAGTTGCGTAGGGTGAGGCCGCCGTTGTCTGACACCTCCGGCCCCGCCGCCTCCTCGTCCACCACCAGCACCTTCACCACCACCAGGTTGATGGCATTCTTCAGGCTGGGGTGCTTGTAGATGCGAGCTGCCATGGACATCAGGGTCAGGATGTGGTTCTGCAAGAGGGGAGAAAGCTGGCGTGAAACATCCTCTGTAAAGGTGTGTGGTGTGCCTGGCATCTGCTCGTTTTTATACAGACATGGGATCATTTAGGTTGAAAAAGACCTCTAAGTTCATCAAGTCTGACCATTAACCTATCGATTTTTGCTAAGAAAGGAGAAGTCAAACCCATTTATGGAGCCTACCACATCCAAATAGTCACGCACCCACTTGGGGTGATGGACCAGGTGTTGCTGTTCCTACTCTACCCTAACCCTACCCCATGCCTGCAGAAGGATGGGGTGGGTTACAGCCATGCTTGTAGCCATGTCCCCTTCTCCAGCCACTGTTTGTCACCTGCCACCAACCCTTCGCACCCAGGAACCTTGGCAAAAGCCTCATGTCCTTGTGAGTGCTCCCACGTATTCCCAAGGCATTAACCCTGCCTGAACCCAACATCCTCAGCCACAAACCCCAATTTCTGCCCTTCACACTCAGCACTATCACTCTTTAAAGACACTCTCAGGCCGTGCGGAGCAGCCCAGGTGCCCAAACCATGCATGGCTCCTTCCCACCATTCCCACCATGGGAAAGACTCATGAATGGGGCTCGTGACTGTGGGGCTCCCACACCAAGGCTTTGCCCAGCAGCATCCTCCACTGGGCAGCCGGGACAGCCGGCGATGACTTCATATGTCAAATGCGCCAGCACCCTTTCGGCTGATGTAAACATCTTATCAGCACATCGACATTCCTCTTCTGCTTGGCACGCGTTCACGGAGCCGGAGTCACGAGAAAAACATGCACTATTACACAACAGGGAGGGTTGGGAAAGAGAAAGTGGCTTCTCTCACCCCCAGACGAATTGCTGCGCGTCTCGCTGCAATCCCATCGTGCCGGCTGGGAGCTCCGGCTGCTGCAATCCCAAATGGGCATGAGAGGATTGTTTATCCCATGGGGAACCTACTTAAAAACAGCACAAAGCCTTCCCAAAATGACCCCTTGGAAGGATGCTGTGACCATGGGTCCCCTTTGCTCTTGGCAGCCAGATGGAGCCCCGCGGCTCTCGCGTTCGTATGCAAACAGCCCGAATCGCCGGCGATCAAGGGGACAATGCGAGAGAAGGGGCCGCACCCGAACGGAGCCGTGGGGAGGCTTTCTCTCTGCAAAACCTGGGACACGGGGATGAATGCCACCATTTGAGGTGTTAAAAGAGCTGCACATCGCGGGATCATTTAGCAATTCCTGCCCCGTCCCTTTCCGTCCTGCTCCAGCCCGGCAGCTTTCACCTGGAAGCTCCCCGAGCCCAGGACACCTCTCCATAGGGTTGCGCCCAGCCAAGAATTATTTCAGCAGCCGGAACGGGGAGCTCGGAAAGCAGCCACCCGCCTGCCCTTCATCTGCAAAGAGCCAGAAAGAGCTGGAAGGATGGAAAGCGAACCGAACAAACAGCCATTTAGTGCAGATTAAAAGGTCAAATTCACTTGTTCCACCATCTGGTGTCTATTTATACCCATCCTCGGAGCAGGCGGGGGCTCGGTGGGTTTGGGGTGGCCTTCTGCAGGACCCCGAGTGCTCTGGAGAGAGCAGCCCACCTGCAGCTCCTCGGTGCAGCTGAGGGCTCGGGGCTGGGCCTAAAAGTGAACCCTTTGGCCCCCAGGGCTCAGGAGAGGCCAGTTGAGCTCTTTGGCCAACAACCGACTGCGGATGAGCTGAATCCTGCTCCTCACATCCTCCCTGTGCCTTTGCCCATGGGATCGAGGAGCCATTCAGGTGGGAATGCCACCATCCTGGGGTTTCCATCCCAGCAACAGCTGTGGGGTGGGGACTGGGAGCAGGTGGAGAGCTGATGGCTGCCTCCTCGCCAGGCACTGCAGCCAGTGGTACCCTTGGAGATCTCAGCAGGATTTGTGCTCAGCTGGTAATTACAGCAGGAAAATTGGCTGGGAGAGATGCCAGTGCCCATGGATGGTGGGAGCATCCCTCTGCACTGCACGAGGGCTCCACAGCCTGGTGCTGCCCCCAGACCTTGGCTCACTCAGCTCCCAAAAAGATCAAATTCAACCATGTTCCCAAAAAGCACCTGCTTGCACCACAGCTCTTTGCATTAAGAAAACCATCTAGATCTGCTTGGGGACACGATTCTGGGGAGACAGCACAGCCCTTGCCCAGGCTGTGGCTGTTAGAGGTCAGGGACTGCCGGCAGCAGCGCAGTGAAGAGGCTCAGCAATGAAAAAATAAATAAGACAGAACACGAAGAACTGAAGTGATTGCTTGCAACTTGCCAGTGCTGAAGGATTTCTCTTTCTGACACCAGCACTTGCAAAATCTCTACTCACACTCTTCTTCAAAGGAAGCGCTTAGAAGCTGAAGTCTGCAGAGATCCCCAAATTGTTTTTAAAAATTATTTTTGCAGGGAGAAACCACCCTCACACCGACACTATTACTGTGGTATGCACAGAGTGGTCCAACGCCGCGTCCCACCCATGCAGGAGGGTGGCAGGGTGCAGCCACCCCCTCCCAGCCCAAAACACCCATGGAGACCCACAGCAGGAGGGCTGCTGTGCTCAGCCTGTCCAGGGCTGCAGGTTTGTTTGTTTGTTCAGAAGGTCACCTTTTTTTTTTTTTTATTATTATTATTTTTTCCTCCCCTCCCTAGGAGCCAGCATTTTTGTAGGGGGGAAAGAAACGCTGAGATTTCTGGAGCGCAGTCAGATGGAAGGAAGAACACACAGGGTCAGACACGAGGGCTGCCTGCCTAGTGCAAACAAGTGGTACAAACATCTCTGCCTGCCCTCCTGGCCCCCAAAACATCTGTGTGCAGCCCCCCCAGCTTGGGTGCCCTGTGAAGCCAGGGGTGGCAGCCAAGGAAATGAGGGTGAGCTGGGGGCACAGGGATGCACATATATGCCTGGTCCCCATGCCAGCAGCGGGGCTGAGCAGCCGTGGGACATTGGGGGCACGAGGAGAAGAGCAGCACTTGTGCACATGGGGTAGATGGAAGTGGTGGTGGATGGCAGCATCAGCACAAGTCCCCCTTTGCTTTGCAGAAATCTTTGTTAATTCCACCCCTTGGGATCAGCTGCTTTGTCAAAGGATTACATGAGCTCCCCAGCTGCAAAATATGCAGAAGGGAGCCCAGGAGCCAGACACGAGGGAAACCGAGGCTCGGGGGTGGCTTTGCCTTTGCCTCCAGGTGATGTTGGCAGGTGCTCTGAGCATCACAGAGATGGCAGCAGGACCCTGGCTGCAGTCACTGGTCCCCCCTGCTCCAGCACCCGCCTGGCCTTAGAGAGAGAAGGGATTGCAACAGCACTCCTAAAACCTCATAAATCTGCCTGGAAAAGCCGCAGAAGTCAGGAGAGGAATCCCAGCTTAATCAGCCCAACCCGATTTGCTGCGGTTCTCGGCCGCTGCTGTCCTGTGCCAGCTCCTCCAGGCAGGGGCTGCAGACTGCTCACTTGCAGGAGAGGCAGCCATAGCCACCCCATCTGCAAGGGAGCCTTGGAGATGAGTCTCATCTGCACCCGGGACGGGAGAAATCCCACCGCAGGAATCTGGAGCTGCTGCCAGCTGGCGGGGATGCTGCGGGCAGCTCCGGAACCGCTGCTGCAGGAGCGTCCGTCCGACATCCCGAGCACCACACAGCATCTCTGCAGGTGCACAGCCCATCCCAGTGCACTGGGGAATGCACCCTGCACCACCTCCTGCCTCAGCTTTCCACACCCAAAATTCCCACTTAATTCTGCTACACGTGCTCTCTTTTTTTTTCCTTTAAAAAAAATAAAAATAAAAATACTGGGGGTCCACTGCAGGAAAAATGCAAAGAACTTCTGCACCCACCCCGCAGCCTTGCACCCATCTCTATGTAAAGGATCACTCTCCCATCACCACCACTCCCACCCCACATCCTGCCCTGCACTGTCCTCCTGCTGACACCCCCCATACCCCCCCTCCTCCTGCAATCCTCAGCCCAGAGGAATGACCAAATCCCAGATCCCAGGCCTGGTTTTGCTGTCACTTTGCAATTTCCTCCTGGTTTCCATGAGTATGGATGGAGGCAGAATTAAGCTCTTGTTATCCAAATTAGGTTAACAGCTGAGCTATAATGGCTCAATCCACGACACAGATTGATTACAAATAAATCACTAATAGCATTTCCCTAATAACAGCATGACATTGATTGTAATTTGCAATGCTTGAATGCATCTGATGGTGACTATCTCCTGCTTGATCTCTTACAGCTTAGGCAAGAAAGTAGCTGGGAATACAAACAATGCTGTGACCTTTAATAAATATTCAGTAATTAAAAGTCTGATTACAGGAGGAAAAGTCACGGTGTAAATACGGCTTCTCTTGACTCAACACTGCTGCTGCCTGGGCATCTCCTTGTAAAAAGGAACAAACACAGCAGGTGTTGGTTGGCTGCTTTTCCTGCTAATCTTAGGGGGACAAACCCCACGCCGTGAGTGCAGGAGCTGCCCCAAGAGCTGGAAGAAGTTTTCTCCCAGATCCCTAAATGTTATCGCTCTGTTCATCCCAAGCGTTCTCTCTGAAAGCTTCCTTCCCATCCAGCAGCACTCAGAGATGCTGCAAAGATACTGCTCTCTGAGACAAAGAGGAGACAGGAAAATGGGAGCTGAGCAGACTGGAAACTAATTATTAAGGCAATTAAGGGGGAAGCTGCTAAGCATCTGCCCTGCAGCATCACCAGGGCACAGCAGCAGTGGTTCAGCCCCTTGCAGCTCAGCAGCCCTCTGCCTTCCAGAGCTGCCATGGCATGGATTGCACAGAGGGATTTCACTTTTTCTCCACCTGGGCATTATCAGGATTTTCCCCTAGAAGTACATCACCTTAGCCTAGCAGGATGGAGCCACAACAACAAAACAGCCACTCTTTGGGTGGTGTTTTAACACCTAGTGCACCCCTGGCTGGACTTTTTCCTGTCTTTTTGGGGAACATGGGATCAGTTTCACACCACTGGGAGAGGCATTTCCACTGCCATCTATGTTTGGTGCTTAAAGGTTCNCCCCCAAAAAAAAAAGGACAAAATGGGCAGAAATGGCAGAGCCACAGTGCCGAAGTGCAGTGCTGGTGCCAGGTGCTCCAGCTTCAGGGACTCCTCCACCAGCCCTGCACCCAGCCAGCACACAGCAGAGGATGAGCAACTTCAGTGCATGGCTACCAGCTGCAAAAACTCACGGATTTCAGGCTGTGCCAGCTGGATTTGGAGCCGAGGACCCAAACAAACCTTCCTGCAAGACCACAGCAGTGCTCATGGGGATGAGTGGGGTGCAGCACAGCATGGGGCTGGGGAGAGCCCCCATGAGATGGGGAAACTGAGGCACAGGGAGGCGGTGACCTCCCTGAAATCTGAGACTGGTGCTGCTGGCCACTGAGAGCCACTCTGAGCACCAGCAGAGCACAGCAGGACTGCGGGATCAGCCCTGCCCTTATAACAGCTGCAGCCTCACTGCCTCTGCCCAGCTGCAGCAGGTGCCTGGGGCTGCGTGCTGGTATTTGTGATGTGCAGGGGCTGCCCTCAGGCAGGGAGCTCAGCACATCCCTTCACAGCTCTGTCCTTGTGGGAGGAACGGCTTTAAGCACCTCTGTCCCTCCGCCGTGGGGACAGCGGACAGAAGGGACATCGCCGTGCTCCCTGGGGTGGATGCTGGGTTTGCAAAGACGCCCCCAAACCCCGACCAAACCACACGGGACAGCCCTGCAGCCTTTGCCTGGGGATTTTCAGCTTCTACATAAGAAGGGTGGGAATGGAGCCCGTGTCCCCAGCCCCACGGGGCTCTGGGCTGTGAGGAGCCCCACTGCTGGATCCAGCTGTGCCCCAGCCCCCCCGGGGATCTCGAGGGACAGCATGGAGGGGGACAGGCATGGGCTGCCCATCCCCTGGGCACTGCTCTCTGCGCATTACGGGTGACAGACCCCGTCCGGAGGGCGGGTGGGAGTGGGACAAGGCAGGGGTGGGGGCACCGGGAGCCTGGGGGAGGGCTGGGGGACAAGGAGGGACNAAAAAATAAAAATAAAAATACTGGGGGTCCACTGCAGGAAAAATGCAAAGAACTTCTGCACCCACCCCGCAGCCTTGCACCC
Organism: Penelope pileata; assembly: GCA_013396635.1. NCBI lineage: Eukaryota > Metazoa > Chordata > Aves > Galliformes > Cracidae > Penelope > Penelope pileata. Next base: position 395,092 of record WBMW01002477.1, on the reverse strand, counting down.
ATCTCTATGTAAAGGATCACTCTCCCATCACCACCACTCCCACCCCACATCCTGCCCTGCACTGTCCTCCTGCTGACACCCCCCATACCCCCCCTCCTCCTGCAATCCTCAGCCCAGAGGAATGACCAAATCCCAGATCCCAGGCCTGGTTTTGCTGTCACTTTGCAATTTCCTCCTGGTTTCCATGAGTATGGATGGAGGCAGAATTAAGCTCTTGTTATCCAAATTAGGTTAACAGCTGAGCTATAATGGCTCAATCCACGACACAGATTGATTACAAATAAATCACTAATAGCATTTCCCTAATAACAGCATGACATTGATTGTAATTTGCAATGCTTGAATGCATCTGATGGTGACTATCTCCTGCTTGATCTCTTACAGCTTAGGCAAGAAAGTAGCTGGGAATACAAACAATGCTGTGACCTTTAATAAATATTCAGTAATTAAAAGTCTGATTACAGGAGGAAAAGTCACGGTGTAAATACGGCTTCTCTTGACTCAACACTGCTGCTGCCTGGGCATCTCCTTGTAAAAAGGAACAAACACAGCAGGTGTTGGTTGGCTGCTTTTCCTGCTAATCTTAGGGGGACAAACCCCACGCCGTGAGTGCAGGAGCTGCCCCAAGAGCTGGAAGAAGTTTTCTCCCAGATCCCTAAATGTTATCGCTCTGTTCATCCCAAGCGTTCTCTCTGAAAGCTTCCTTCCCATCCAGCAGCACTCAGAGATGCTGCAAAGATACTGCTCTCTGAGACAAAGAGGAGACAGGAAAATGGGAGCTGAGCAGACTGGAAACTAATTATTAAGGCAATTAAGGGGGAAGCTGCTAAGCATCTGCCCTGCAGCATCACCAGGGCACAGCAGCAGTGGTTCAGCCCCTTGCAGCTCAGCAGCCCTCTGCCTTCCAGAGCTGCCATGGCATGGATTGCACAGAGGGATTTCACTTTTTCTCCACCTGGGCATTATCAGGATTTTCCCCTAGAAGTACATCACCTTAGCCTAGCAGGATGGAGCCACAACAACAAAACAGCCACTCTTTGGGTGGTGTTTTAACACCTAGTGCACCCCTGGCTGGACTTTTTCCTGTCTTTTTGGGGAACATGGGATCAGTTTCACACCACTGGGAGAGGCATTTCCACTGCCATCTATGTTTGGTGCTTAAAGGTTCAGCTTACTCCACTACAAACTGCAGCATCCACCGCGCCCTGATCCGCTGCTCTCTGGAGCCTGAGCCCTCTGGAGTTCCTGCCAGCCCAGCTTGGGGCTGTGCAAGCAAAAGTGAGCAAAGGGCAAAACCTGAGTGATGCTGAGCACCCGGCAGAGCAGCTGGAATCAGCCAGAGCACCAGGGTTCTGCATTTCTCGAGGTCAAGCACTGCCTGGGCAGGGCTGGAATTAAAGCACTCCTTCATTAGGAGTGGAGAAATGGATGAAGCC